>PVLC010001774.1:91404-132416 GCA_004027655.1 Graphiurus murinus | reverse complement strand
GTACTGGGGATTGAACTCAGGGGCATTCTACCTCCGAGCTATACCCCCAGCCCCATTTTTTATTCTTTATTTTGAAACCGAGTCTCACTAAGTTGCGGAGTGCCTCACTAGGTAGCTGAGGCTGGCCGCGAACCCGGATCCTCCGGTCTCAGCCTCCTGAATGCTGGGATTACAAGCGTGCGCCACCACGCCCGGCTGGCCATTTTCAATATAGAACACATTTCCAAATCACTCAAAACCTTTTTCCAATCAGATTACTGTCAATCTCCAAATGTTTGTTTGGTCAAGATCTGGGATCACCATGTGAAACAGAGGCGGAGCCAGTGTGGTTGTTCACTTAAGTTAACTCCAGGGTTGGAGAGACAGAAAGAAGGAACCAACAGTCAGGCTCTTAAGGACAGGCTTGCCTTGTGGGAGTGAAGCAAATAGGATCGATTCACTGATAATGCATTTAATTTCTCTTTTAGCAATTAATTGTGTATCTATATTTAATGAGATTATATAAAAGGTTAAGATATCCATGTGGCAAACAAAAACAAAAGGCAAAATTTTTTATCTCAGGTTACATAGATTTCCAAAGAGCAAAGAATGGAGTGGGGGTAGGGGGACCTTCCTAGGTTTGAGAGCTCCTTCCTTAACTCCCCTGTTCATGCCCCTCCCCTTTACCTATGCATACATTTGATTACAAAGGCACAGCATCCTGCCTGCAGATGCTTCAGGCCCACTGTCTCGGATTTTAACTGAGGCCCCAGTGTTGTGGGACAAAGCACTCCAACCTGCCTCATTTTGAATCCTCCTCCTAAAGTAATCCTGGAGAGTTTCTTCACAGCAGACAAATGCTGTGAGGAGGGGAAGAGGTTTGCATTTCCTTCCAGCCCCTTCAGAGCTGAGCAGGAGCTGGTTCAGGTCAAGGGTTCATGGGATTCCCAGGCCTGGAAAATCCTTTCTCCTCACTGGCTCTCAGTTTACACACTCTTCCCCACCCCTCTAAACCCAACCCAATTTCCACAACACTACATGAAGTCTTACGCTTGGCCTGAACGTTGGTGTTCCCCGCACTCCACACCACACCCCAGAAAATAATTCATAGGCTGAAATCCTGACCCTCAGTATAATGTAGTAGGGGTAAGACCTATGGGAAGGAATAAATTAATATGGGTGGAGCCAGCCGGGCATGGTGGCGCATGCTTGTAATCCCAGCATTCCAGAGGCTGAGACCGGAGGATCCAGGTTCGCGGCCAGCCTCAGCTACCTAGTGAGACACTCCGAAACTTAGTGAGACTCAGTTTCAAAATAAAGAATAAAAAATAGGGCCGGGGGTATAGCTCGGAGGTAGAATGCCCCTGAGTTCAATCCCCAGTACTGAAAAAAAAAAAAAAAAATATGGGTGGAGCCCTCACAAATAGATTAGTTTCTTTAGAAGGCTCTAGTAAGAAGAGACCTTATAAGAAGGGATGGGGAGAACTTCTATTTCTCTCCTTCCCTCTGCCATGTTAGGATGCAATGAGACAATGAGAAAACCCAACTGTAAACCAGGAAGAGGGCCTTTTCCAAGAATCCAACCATGCTAGTCCCCTGTCCTCAGACTTCCAGTCCCCAGGACAATGAGAAATACTGGTTGTTTAAGCCACCCCAATCAACTGCATTCTGTTTTAGTAGCCCAAGCTGACTGAAAACCTTGGCTAAAAACTGCATTGCAACCTCCTCAGGAGGAGTCAGTTTTCCCTCTGAACTCTGGTGGGTTACCCAGTGATTTAGCCGTTACTAGATCTCCATATTGTTTGTTGTTATTCTACATGTTGGTGAGTTCTCCTCAACTAATTGTAAGCACTCTGACAGCTTCAGATCTTGTGCTCCTTTTATACTGTCTGCTTCAGTATCAACATGGTGCATATACCTGTGGGATGCTGGTAAATACCTGCTGGTGAGTTGATTGAACATTACATATTTACCTATTTCATCCATTAAGTTAAAGAAGGACAATAAGCAGATGAAATGCTGGCATCTCTTCACTCTATTCTACTTCTCTTGGTGGAAATGAAAAAGACATTTAGGCCTTACTGAATTAGGATTCTGTCTTATACAAGTCCTTCCTAATTAGACCACATAAGTCTGCACTGTGTAAACCTAATTTCTCTTCCCAGTGAAGTCCCTTTTATATTTGAGCAAATCATCCATATTGTATTAAGACAGAAATTTACTGGGACACAATTGATGTTTGACTTACCTACTCACATTTTACATAGGCATTGCAAGCTAGTTCCTAGTGTGAGTCAAAATTCAATACATTTAGTTCCACTGTTTTTATGATTGTCCTAAAAGGAATGTGTCTTCTAGAGCAAATACTTCCAAATTCTTTTAGTGCTTTCATTTATGACATTTGTATTAGGTGACAGGAATTAATGTTACATAGCCCATCCCATTCCTGGGAGAAAAAAAAGAAAATTCTTCCCTCAACAAAAGAAATTATCTTTGTTCAGAGTGAGGCTGTTGTCTTTGAGCCTCTGAACCAAACAAGGCAAAGAAAAGGAATTCCAATCCAAAACACCTTAAAGATTGCCTTCTACCCTTAGGGTTACTCAACTGTCCACCTTCAACTAAAATTCCACCATTGTTAGGTTGCTTATTGCTTATTCTCTTTTTTTTCTTTTTGAAACTAAATCCTAAGGGCACTTTTGTTCAGGTGCAGAAACAATATTAAGATTTAGCAAAGCTTTTCTTTGGGTTAACCAATCTTTTCCTTGGTTTGCTGGGGTCTTTGTTGTTGTTGTTTGTTGTCTTTTCAATAAAGCTGACTCTCACCACCTAACAGAGAGCTTGGAAAGGACAGCAATTCCCTACTTTTTAGCTGACCTGGGGAACATGGGCTAGTGCGGTCCCAGTCTCAGGTTTGGCCTTCAAGAAAACTAAGTAGCCTTGCCATATACCAGAACCCATTTTGTTCTGTTTCTTGACCAATGACTACACCTTTTCTGTTTCTTGACCAGTGACTACACCTTTAATGCTAATTTACCATTATTAACAAAATAGGATATGACTGCTTGAGAAACCAGAGGAGAGATACAACTCAAAATGAATATCCTAATTATGATGGACATAAGTCTCTTCAACATCATCATAACAAATATTTATGGTGCTTACTATATACCAGGGATTTGCTTAGGACTCTGCATTTTATCTTATCTACTTCATTAGAAACCTTATGAAGGAGGTACTATTATTGCCTACTTTTTTACAGATAAGAAAGCTAGATTTAGAGAGATTAACTATTTTTCTTGGGGTTGCACAGTTAATAAACATTACATCAGAGTTTGAACTTGGCGAGCCTGACAATAGAGTCTGACCTATTTCATGCAATTCATATTCATCTGTTTTACTCAAAAAGAAAAGTGCCAGCATCATCAGCTAAGTACATTACAATAATCTACAATTTGAATAACAGATTCTGGTGATAACAAAGATAATAACTGTGAGCCACAAATATCTAACAAATTGGCATAAGTACAATATAGCATTTGCTCTAATATAAACACAAATGTTCTGTGAACTCTAATAAATAGAATTGCCACAAGGCAGATACTTGAAGTATAAGAAATAGCACCAACACCAGTCAAAGCTAGAGTTTGCTCTCAATCCATGTGAAGGGAAGCAAGAGTAGGATGCTAGCACAAGGACTCCTTACCATCCACGCTCCTGCAGGACCTTGTGTGGCACTGTGGGGGACACAGAGACAGGTCTCTGAAGCTGGGACTAACCAGTAGGTCTGGAGCTGTAATATACCAAGAAACCCAGACTCCCTGTGCTCAGAGGGAACCCAGAAGAGCCTTGGAGGAAGCCTCATGGCCACCAATGAAAGCACGTGCCTATTGATTTGCTGGACCTAATGAAGGAAAGCTGTAGAGCTCAGCCCCATCTGATCCCTTTGCCTTACATCCTGGTGTTCATTGCGTATTTAAAATGCATAAAAATCACATGTATGACTTCTTGCACTTAAGAAGGATAGGGAAAGTTCCCAGTTACAGCTAAAAGAGATGTCTCCATCTTTTGCCAGAAAGTGTGTTGTATCAATTAAATGGGTAAATAGGCTCTTTCCCCACGGTGGGGAAGGAAGGGCCTCTTGTGATCCGCTATTGATTAAGATTGCTGTGGAATGTTAGTTGCAATCTCATTGCATAATGGAAATCAGGAGGTAGCTGTCATGGTTTCTGAAGACAAATTGCTGGGAGCTGAGACAAATCATAGACTCCTCCATCTCTCACTGTTCTCGATTCCCAGTTAATGTGTATCTTACAGTTTAAGTTCCTTAAATCAGTTTGCTCTCCTGTTTCAGTAGTAAAAATGAGTAATGAGTAAAAGTGGTCATCTGAATGACCCCACTTTAGGAATCGTGTTTCAGTGACCATTACACTCATCATGACTCCCGAGCTATGCATTATTTAATAAGGGACACAACTTCCAAAGAAGCACACAATTAAAAATAGATACATAAAGCAGCTGCTATGATTATGACCAACGCGAACAGAAGTCTAACCAGGTATGAGTCAAAAGAAAAAAAGGCTGCTGTCAGACAGAACATTGTTAAATCTCATTTTTGCTTTGTCCTTTGACTTGCTAAGTCAGCCAGCAAGCAATTTGTACGGAGCGGTGGTTCTCAAAGCATGGTAAGCAAAACAGCAACCTCAGCATCACCTGGGAACTGTTAGAAATGCCAATTCTCAGACCCTACCCTGGTCCTACTGAATCAGAAACACTGAAGGTGGGCTCAGCAATCTATGCTTCCACAAGCCCTCTGGGTGATTTTGATGCATGTTAAGTTTGAAAGACACTGAACTGAAGCCACAAGACAGCCTTCAGATTTTAAGTCTTCTTAGGAAGGTTGCAAACACACACACACACAAAAAAAAACGAAACAAAACAAAAAACACTATGAAAAATACCTGTGCTAAGACCAAATAAAATCACTGTCGTCTTCAGTTTTTCTATTAAACTCAAAACTGCTCTAAAAAATAAAATCTATAAAGTAAAATTTTAAAAACTGCAATCTTTAGCATAAATGAGTAGAAAGAGTGCAGTACTTTCTTCATGCCGATTGATTTATTTATTTACACCTACCCTGACTTGTTCTAGAAAGGTTTTCAGACAACTTCTTAAACAAAAAATATATAGCACCTGATTGCAAGCCATTCTTGTGGAAAGCCTCCTCACTACTTTTAAAACAGCCTCGTTTAAAACACCCAAAAGATGGGCATTAATCACTAAGTAAGCTCTTAAGATGTCGCTGTGGGATTTCAGACTATTTAGGGTGGCAGAAAAGGAGAAAGTAAGAAAGATTTTAATTCCACAAGTTTAAAATCTGTTCCACCCAAGAAGAGTCATGATGCTCCTCTCAAAGTCTGAGCACATCGCTACCACATTCATCCTAAGTTTCTACATGTTATAAAGAGCCGTGGCCTGTGTCAAATGCCTGCATCATGTGATCCAGCCTTATATAGCAAGATGGTTTTTGTTATTCATTTGTGCAGCCCCTTTGTTGGTCCAAGAAATGGCTCTATGACACCAAAATTCATTCTAAAGTTAACAGTGTTTGGATGAGGCTCTGACATGGCTACAACTGTTTTCCAAATGATAAACAATCTTAAGAAATCAAAGGGAAGTAACCTTTGATTGCTTTCATATGAAGGATTTGTAAATTGAGTTATGATATATCCATATAATTAAAAATCAAGCTGCCATTAAAATGAAGAAAGTCTTGTGGTTTTCAGTCCTGGACAGAATCATCTGGTAGTCCTTGAAAACAACCAAGGTAAGGCTCTACCCCAATCTTACTGATCAGGTACACTCTACCACTGAGATATACCCTCGGCCCTCTTTTTTTTTTTTTTTTTTTTTTTTTGAGACAAGGTCTCAATAAGTTGCCCAGGCTAACCTTAAATTTTCGATCCTCCTGCCTTAGCTAAGATTACAGGAATATGCCACTGTACCCAGCTGAGCATCCATATTTTTTAAAAGCTATACAGGTAATGATAACATGCAGCCAGGGTTGAGAATTACTGAGACATACATATATTAATCAAATATCATGGTGATCTCTCCCAAATATATTATTAAGTGGAAAAGAAAGTCATAAGACACATATCTATTAATAAAATCATGTGTGCATGTGTAATTTTATTAACAGATGTTTGGAGAAGTACACTCTTTCCACTTTATGCCATTAACTTATTTATTTCTTAAATCTTCCAAAATGAAAATGCACTCATGTATTCTACTTATTTACTTTTTAATTTTGAGAATCTATTTAGAGAAAATGTGAATACGTAGGAAAATGAGGAAGCATGTGAAAATAGGAACTCCCAAAATATACCATGTTTCCTTCTTTCTCCACTTCTTCCTCCTTCTGTTCCTTTTTTCTAAAAGAGTATAAAAGTAGAATAAACAAAATTCTATTTCTATCCTCAGTATCCAAATATTATTTCCAACACTGGAGATAGGAATGAGGGAGTGAGTAGAGAGATATGGTTCGTTGGTTCATTCATTCATTCAACAAACATTTATTAGGTTCCTGGGCAGATCCACACTAGGGGCTAGAAATAGAACAACAAATTTTATATATATATATATATATATATATATATATATATATATACATATATATATATGTATATATATATATATGGATCCTACCTCCTTGGTGCTTATGATCTAGTGGAGGACACAGACCAGTAAATAAACCACTACAATAGGGTGGGGTAAAGAGGAAGTACAGGTTTCTTTGTTATATCTAATCAAGAAAAGTGAGAAAAGACTTTGGAAAGTAGAGGTGGCTTCATGGGGGAGCGGGGATGGTAGCTATTAAAGAGTTCTAAGTAAGAAAGAGACATTGCCAAGTCTGTGTTTTTCACAGATCTCTCTGACTGTGAGCTTAAGTGACACTGCCAAAGGCAGTGCCCATTCTCACCCAAGGCCACCATAAGGGAGGGTACCCATTCTATCTCATATAAAGTGAATGAGCTCTTTTCAAAGTTAAATTAGAAGCGAAGCCAGGCATGGTGGCAGTACTTTAAAGGCTGAGATGGGAAAATCACAGGTTCAAAGCCAGCCTTGGCAATTTAGCGAGGTTCTCAGCAACCTAATAAGACCCTGTTTCCAGATAAGATATAAAGGGGGAGGGGGGGGCTTGGAGGTAGAATGCGTCTGGGTTCAATCCCCAGTACCAAAAAAAAAAAAAAAAAGAAAAAGTTAAATTAGAGCTGGCTATCATACCAAAAATTTGACTGGCTGCGTCTTTTAATTTTCCATTATCTATTTGCCATCAAATAAGACTTACATGAAATATCACCTCCTACTGAGTTTATTGATTATGTTCATTTATCTGTCCATATAACTTAGATAAGCCTGGATATGGCAGATTTACCTCTTCATAGATTAGTTAATAAAACCCATCCTGTGGAATAAATAGGTCCCAAAATACTTGGCTGTAGTGGTTACTACAATTGGTAGAGTTTCTTGGAAGAAAATATATCTTTATAAACATGGCAAAATAGGCAAAGGCTTCCAAGGAAGTGGGATACTTCTCTGTATTTCATTTGCTTAACATGAAGATCAATTTTAGCCATTTATAACCAGAACAGTTCCACATGGGGAGAAATTTTCTGTCCCACCCACAAATGGATTTCTATCTGAAAAGTCTAATTTGATTGCTTTGGGAAGCAATAGCTACAGGCTATCTAACCACCATCCTTTAAGAGCAGAAAATTAACAATCCAGGTAAAGTTAACTCAAAAAACAGAAGAGGGAGAATTTATATCTCACTCTGTCCTGTTATAACTCAATGCATCTTTGTGGACATTAATGTGAGTTACCTCCAGCATCAATGTGCTATTTTTAACTAAGAATGTTCAATCTTTGCCCAAAGTAAAACATATGATTAGTGTTTGGAGGAATAGATTTGCTCTAATGTAAAAGGAGAGGGCTAGAAATGTTCTAGAAAAGGAAAAAACTTTGAGTTCTTCATAAAATATAAACAAATTTAATTTGTGAGACTCCCAGTCAACATTTCCAGAAGATAGGTTAATCAATCTTTCTCTCCTCTCCCCTTCCTTCCCCCTCCCCTCCCTTCCTCCTCCTTCTCTCTCTCTCTCTCTCTCTCTCTCTCTCTCTCTCTCTCTCTCTCTCTCTCTTCCCTTCTCTTCTCTTCTCTTCTCTTCTCTTCTCTTCTCTTCTCGCTACACAATCTCAGAGAGCTAGGCACCTCTTTTCATTGGGCTTTCTACAATACTGGATGTCCTGAAGGGTCATTTATACCTTTGTACAGGATGGAGCTCTTCTGGGTTTGCTATTCTGCAAACTTGTTTCCACTGCCAACACACCTGATGGATATGGGACCCTCCCACTGGGTAAAAGTAGCTTCTGGAGGGGGCAGGAGATTCACTTGCTGTTTCTTGTCACTTGAGAAGCCTCTCGGGTAGTTCTGATAATCCAACATACACTTCTTGGGGATGAGGAGAAAGCAGCCACCCTCAGGATTGAAGATGTCAGTCTAGATGAACATTCAGTATCCCTGGAGTGTGAGCCACGTGCATTTCCTGGCTCTAGCCCCTGGTCCAACTCTCTGAGGCTAAAGGAATCTTTTGTTTGTTTGTTTGTTTGTTGTTTCATTTGCTTAAAGAAACAAAGACAACACTCCTTGCCTCTAGATCAGATGAGCAGGCCCCCGTACTCCAGGCAGAGGAGATGACCCTGCAGGGACTAAAAGAACCTCCTCCACTGAAGCCAGAATCTCCCTTACAAAGACAAAGCATTTCATTCCCTTTGAACCTATGGCAAAAAAAAAAAAACCTTCCTCTGACTTCAACACAGAAAAATATTGCAGATGGCGGATAATACATGGATCTTTTGTACCAGATTTTGATTAAGAAAACATAGAGGAACATAAGACAGGCCAGGCTGCCAAAGGAGGGACAAGACTGAAGGAAGAGGTGAATGGGGGTGCCTGGGAGAAATGTCTCAACAATTTAGTTCAGGCAGATCCTGTAGGTAGAGACAGGCTTTTCCTAAGTTGTCTAGGAGAGAGAACTGTGACATTTGGAGATGACTTCTACTTTGGGCTCAAATGTTTTCTATAAAATTTTAAGTAAGTCCCAGCCACATCCTTAAAACTCCAGTTTATGTTTATTGCTGAGCAGAAGAATAAATTCATGAATTAAGGCCTTGTTTATACATCTTTGATCAAGGTTAACTGTTCGTGTATTTTCAAACCAAGAGGTTCTGCCTTCCTTAACTCCATTAATCCAGGGATAAGTGGCAACACGTGAATTTCCACGTATCTTTTTAGATTCTGTGGGCCACGTGCTGTTCTGGAAGGGCCAAAAATTGTCCTAAAATTTACTTTCACTTACGTCACAGCATTCAGTTTAAGATTATTATTTTTCAAAATATAACTGTATCCCAATCTTCAGTGCATTCGTTTGATCATTTCTTTGATAACGATTCTAATATTTCATGTCAGTCCTCTCAGATGGGGTATAAACAGAAGTCATCCATATGTAAAGTGGACCATTTTCCATCCCAAGAGCAACCATCATTATTTCATAATTAAAATCACTGTGGAGTGCTAGCTGGAGGTTGCATATAAATCACCAAAGTAAATTAAGGCAACACAACAATAAATTACGGTTATCTAATTCACATTCATATGGTTCAGCTGGAATATGGGCTGAGCACCTACACCCTCTCCTGACTGGATTTGGAGTGAAGTCAATTTTTCAAATCCAGTAATTTGGCTAATAAACAGATTTGCTTTCTATAAGAAACGTGTTCGGCGGCAGTGTGCTGACAGTTTTGAAATCTACCCTAAGGAGCGCCCCCTCCTGGCTAAACATGACCCACTCCCTACAGGTCAGCCAAGGGTACAAAGAACAGCCCCTAGGAGTGCTGACCAATGTATTAGGCATTGGCCTGGAGCACCGACTCAGCCCAAAGGATCAATAGTAATCCTCTCCCAGGTCAGATGCAGCCACTCCAGAACTATCAAGAGAGTAGCAGAAGTGGCTGGTTAGTAATGGGAAAACAGAGCAGAGAGAAGCCAGGTTCAATTTACATAAAACAGCTTCGCTGTTGCTTTCAGATGACCCAAGGTGCCTTCAGCAGCCCAAGGAACCAAAGGACACAGACAAATCCTGGCAGATCACTTCACCTGAATTTCTCTTAATACACCAAACACCTAACATGGTAGTATTATTATTAATATCATCATCTTACAAATAAGCTGTAAAAAAAAAAAAAATAATGTAAACAAGCTTTGAAAACTTCAGTTAAGCATCTCAAATCCTGCACCCTGTTCCTCAAATTCTTGCCTACTTTAGGCTGGACACCACACTACAGGATGGAGATGGATTCATAGGAATTCCTACAGGATTGATGGGAAACAGGAATAAGTCTGTGAGAGGAAGGTCCTAGAAGGGAAGAGGTCTTCATGAAGGCTTTCCTCTTCTCTAAAAGTGGGTGTTTTCTGAGCCACAGTCACTGACTTAACTGAAAAGAGACACACTGGAATAGGCAAAAAGAGAGGTCAAGTGAGACAGTTGGGGAAACGGCTGAGCTGGACACCATCCCAAAGCAGAAAATACCATGTGGCACCGAATCAGACATGGCCAGGAGAGATATCAGATCCCAAGAGGCAGAAAAATCCTGGAGAATCCTGGTTCTGCACCTTGCCTCTGGGCAAGGAGTCGGTGAGCCCAAAAGAAATGATTGACAGCTGCCTTGAAGGTTTCAGGCTCAGAGAATAAGAGCACCTTTGCTGCCATTTTAATCTCGTGGCTTTCTTGTTGCCAAGAGACTCTTCCTAACATCCTACTCAAATGTCTACGGGGTTCCCTGGGGCCTGTTTGTGCCTCTTCAGTACACCTTAGACACAGAGAGCTTCTGCTCAGCTGCCTCCTCGTTTGAGGAAATTTTATCAATCTGAAAATAGCCACTAAGCTGCTGCCTCTTAGCATATTCCCACCTGTAAACTAAGGGAATTCATTCAGAAGCCATGCAGACTCTCAGAGCACTGACGAGAGATTTCCAGCATGAGTCGTGGACCAAACAAATGGAGACATCTTCCAAACTAGAAAGGCTTTGATTCAATTTCTTTCATCTTTTTTTTGTGAAGTTTTCCACCACTTTGTTCATTTTTGTCACAGTACCTATCATCTCTCCAACTTTAAATCTAATATGCATAGGAGTCGTTTCTCACAATATAAAATGAAGCCTCATTAATTCAGGTTAAGTCGAAAAAGCCAAGTCCCACTGAGTAAAAAATCAGAGTGAAGAGCATTTTCAATTTCAAAAAAAAATCATGTCTCTTACAAAAGACTACATATGGATATTAATAAATAAGATGAGAAAGTTAATGAAAATGGTGAGTTACAATAACTTTATTTTTATGGCACTTTGTACTTTTCAAAGTGTTTTATATGTATGTATTATTTCATATTGCCAATTTCATTCAATATATAAATGCAGTGTATAGCTAATAGATCATCAAACCTAAATCAAAGTGTCTTGACTTATCCTGCTAAATTTGAACTATTAACTCAATAAGAATTATATGTAATTATTCCAAGTCTGCATCAGAGTAGTCTGAATTAATGAGGTGCTGCTCCATTGTAGTTATAATAAGCCTGACAATTTTATGGCCATCTTATCTCCCAGAGTGTCACTCCCATCTACGTGGTAGTAATAAATACTGTTTCTTCACAGAGGAACTTTTGTCATAACAGAGCATATCACCTTAAAGAAGCCTCACCAAGTAAATTATCTCATACATACCTCAAATACCAAGGAAACATTGTGTATGATAAATGTGTCAAGTGTTCATTATTCTCTAAAAAATGTCTGCTTTGATTTAAAGTGAAACTCACAAAGGATGTAAAGAATATGTCACAGAGCTTTACCACCTTTCTCTTCATGGGTTGGGCGGGGGGGGGGGCATTCACGATTAATCAAATTAATTGTAAATAAAGGAAACTAAAGCAACACACGTGGAGACTCAGGCACAGAACCCCCTCCCCCATCTGAGGAACCCGGTGGCACGGAGAGGGTCTATCACACCTTCATCTTCACTTCCATCTTTAAACCTGCACTTGGAGTCACAAGGATTGTCCTTTCACGGCGGTCAGAAAGACAATGCCTTTACCTACCTTAAAAAGTCTTAAAATGTTAGCAACCATGATGGACACGGAGCTGGCTGCAGCACCTATGACACCGGAAATCTTGTCAGGCTTGGTGAAAATGGGGGGATCTCCATTGGCACACTTCACGTCGGAAGCGTCTTTCTCTATTAATGCCTGCACAAAGGTCAGCGACTGCTCCAAAGCATACGTGTCCCTGGAGCAGGTGTCAAGGATCCGGACACCCAGAGTGATGTTGGAGAGGAGATCAGGGTCCTTGTTGATCTGGTCAACTGCATACAGCATGGCCTCAAGTCTGTGGATCCCCTTTTCCTTCTTCAGCTCCCCACAAGGTACCCCTCTCTCTCCCTTGGCATGGACAGGGAAGAGACCCCCCAGAATGATGTCCCCATCCACCCGTATGGAATGGGCATACTCCTGGCTGTGAGTTCTTTGCATCATTGTGAGGATCCAGTAGAACTTGGCAGTCAAGAGGAAGAAACAAGGGCAAGAGGCTGACCGCTTTCCCTCGCATACCATTTTCTCCACAGGTGGTGTTGCAAGCCAAGACCCAAAGTTTATTCTTGCCACAGAAGAAGGGGGACCGCCTGAGGCTGTGCCTGCTGGAGGCTACCATCAGGTCCCATGGGGGGAAAGGCTCTGCGGGTTTCAGCAAGTTTTCTTGATTTGAACGTCACAGTGAATTTCCATCAGACCCTTAAGGTTCAATTTTATTCCCATGTAAAGTCAACCTGCCTGGAATGATGCAAAAATTAGAGTAACATCTGAGGTTCTGATGTTGGGATGAGGTCAACGATTCACGTCCTTGAAGTCAGCCCCATAGCGGAATTATTCCTGCATGGAGGAGGAGGAAAGAAAAGGGGGTTCAGTTCAGTGGGGCTATATTTTCACATATTTAAACCCTGTTTGCACCAACCTTTTTTTTTTATGTCCCCTATTCAGTAAGAAACTAATGCTTTCTGCCCCCCTGTGATTCTGAACACCTGGCCGCACTGCATCTAAACAGGGAGATTGATGACACTTTTAGAGCAAGGGAAACAGAAAAGTATCAGAAACTAGGTTGATTCTCCCAAGCCAGAAAGTATTTTTGCTTATCATTTAATTTCAATAAATTCTACTCCCATGAAGGTAAAAATCCTGTGGTGGATGGCATTATTTCTTTTCAAATCCATTTTTACTTTTAGCAGCCACCTGAATTTAGCATTTAAATTTATGTCCACAAAAATCGTAATGAAAGGTTATTTTCTGTGATGTATTCAACAAGCCAGTCATCTGTTAACGACATTTTTTTTAGTGCCCCAGATTTCCCAGTGGGAAAAAGTGATTATTCAATCACAAAAAGAAAGAAAAGAAATCCACTCAAAAAAAAAAGAAAAGAAAAACTCACAATATGTAAGTTTTGTAGCTTGTGAAAAATGTAACATAGGATGCCAGCTATTTCCTATAAATTATCTTGTTGTTCTCTGGTTACAAAACAAAGGTTTGAAAATTAAACACATAGGGAGGGTTCCGTGTGAAAATCTTCCATTTACCGTTGTCAGAATTCCCAATTAATTTGCTGGGGTGGAAGCAATGGGCATGCTTGCCTTTCTGAAATAAATACGCCTTGATCCTAGAATCACTAGGAGCACATCAGACCTGAAGATCAATTGAAAAGCTTCTTAATTTTGTCTGACTCAGTGGGGAAAACAGTTATTTCATCAAGGCTAGAAATAATCCAGAGTGAAAAAGTCTACAGGCAAATCTATAGAAAAAGTTTATTCTAGGGCCCTTTGTCCTTAAAGAATTCCATGAAATTCTTTCAAAAGACTTTTGAAGATGGTTAACTGAAAATAACATGGGGAATCTGAGAGTTGAAGCATACATATAATTAAGAGAATCCACAGCACCAATTTATTTTGGCAGGATGGTTAATCTAATGCTCATTTCTAACCTATTTATATATGAGTTTAAAACCTGAAATTTGGACCATTTCCCTCCACCCTAGCCAACCAACATCTGGTTGTGTTTTCCATTCACTCGTTCAAGTTCCAGTTCATAAAATTTCCTTTCCATCCTCCTTGTCCCAAAAGAAAGGTTGGTGCCTCCCTCGGGGACAAGTGAACAGATGCACAAAAGCCTTCTGAGAAAGCTGTGCTTTCTTTTCACTTTCAAGTTAGAGAAGGGACTGCTAGGAACCCACTTTACTGTATTTCTGTGTGTACACCTGGAGGCCTGGCCGACTAGGAGTCCCTCTGCTGAGATAGTTCTCTGCTGCCCACAACAAGTATTCCCTGCCTCCTGGCATCTGGTAAGCCTTGGATGCCCTTTATACTGCCCCAAAGGACTCACTTCTTTTCTGGTTTTTCTTTACCACTCAGTTCTCCCAGAAGCTGCTTCTGCCTCCAAAAATCTGATGCCACAACAGCCTGACCTCAAGTATTCAACAAAAGGAAACACTAAAAAGTTGACTTCACTTTCTGGATGGAACTATTTAGGCAATGGACCATCTATCTATATTACCCATCAAGAGAGGCAGGATTGTGTTTTACAGTTTCACAGGGAGAATCAGTTACATGATAATAAAACCTCATTAACTCCGACAACTAATTTAGAATTTGAGACCGAGTTCCCATGGCTGGAATGGCCCTTCTTAGTACATTCTTTTCTGACAAAGCCCAGAATAAATAAATAAATAAAGTGAAAGATAAATGTTTAATAGGAGCAGAAAGAGCCTCTTCTCCAAGGATTAGCTTTTTTTCATTATGCCAAGCTACCTCCCAAGCACTCAAACACTTAGGAGAATAAACTGTTTTCACTTATAGATGAGCAGTCCATCTGCCAATCACAAAACATCTTTACCTTCTCACACAGCATGAAGCTGGTTTCACTTGCTCTGCAGTCCTGGAAGTAATAAACATGCATTTCTTTAAAAAACTATTGGTGTTTGCAAGGATGGTGAGCCTCTTTAGCATCTTATAGGTCTGTGTGGAACTTTAAGGAAAGATCAGGGTGTAGAGAGCAGTGAGGCAGGAATCCTTCGGTTTAGTGGACGCATGCGCAGAAATGAAAAAGGAGAAGTTCCATTCGGGTTATCATTTATTGGAGAGCTCACTCGAATTTCTGCTTGAGTTTCCTCCTCAGCAACATAGAGTTAACTGCATGCAAGCTCTCTGAGGCTGGAGTTTCTTGTTTGGAAAGAGGTAAGAGAAGCTGCTATCCAGCACACATAGAAAGTATGTATGGAGCTTGGCCCAAGGTATATGCTTAGGAAACAGACGCTATCGTTCTAACCAGGTCTGCAATTCCTTTCCAAATAAAGCAGAGCAACTTATTGCATATTTGTCCACCTGGTGAGATCTTCACTGAGTTTTCTTTGTCACTTTAAAAATAAAATCAGAGCTACTTTATAAAATATTTAAATATTGCAGTTACTTCAAAGTCTGATACATTGCATTAAAAAAAAATCAGAGTCTTGATGTCTAGAAGGTTTAGTTCCTCTTTTAAGTTCTAAGGAAAAATATATGTGAAAGTTTGGGGGGGAACACCTAACTTAGGTTTCATTGTGTAGTCTTACATTGCCTAATCTTGCTCTTACAGAATTCTTGTGAGCTTTAACCCAAACTCATCCTACTTGGAATCAATAAGTTTTAAAGAAATCATAACCTTTCTGAGCTATAGATCCAAATAACTCTACTTCTCGTTCTGTTTGATTTAAAATAAAATAGCTTTACTCTCAAACTGACCTTCCTCCAGGGTTGGTAGGAACCTGACCTGTTCTGATGGACTTCTCCACGGAAGTATGAAATCTGTGTTCCTAAAAATGGCCTCTGAGGGGAGCAAATGCCGGACACTGTTGCTGGGCACAGGGAAGGGCTGTGCAACCTGCTAGCAGGCTCAACCATGAACCCCCCTCCCCATCCTTCCCATTTAGCCCATCCCACCCATCCTAGGATGTACATCACTAGCCCGTCCACTGACAGTCCCATGGACCTGGTCCTGGGGAGCAGGCGCCCGGGATGTAACTTGAGACTCCTTAACAGTGCTCTAGCAATTTCCTGAAAGATCAATAAGGAGAGCTTCCTGGGGGGCAGAGTCCTGAATTCGGCCTCTTTTTTTCTTTCTATGTAACTTCACTGTATCCAAGTCTGAGATACTAACCTAAGACAGTATCTCATTGAATTTCCAACAGTTTACTCTTGAATAAATGAAGAAAGAAGGCCCAGAGAGCACAGCCCCCAGCCCTGAGACAGCAAGCTGCAGCAACTCCCAAATCCTCAAGCCCCCATTGCTGCAGGGACTGGCCATGGCAGACAAGAGAGGGTGAGGACCCTGCTCCTCCACTGAAATCTTTCAGAAGTGTGTACATCTTCAGTGGTTAGCTCTTTAAGAATGATAATGTGCAGACTGGGAAGGGAGGGACAATCTGGGGATATTTCCAAAAGGATGATTCCTGAGTGTCTCCAAGTGTTGAAAATATCCAGTGCAGTCTATGCAAATGCCTGTACTTCAGATCTGGCTTTCTAGCCAGACTGATACCAATGGGACACAACCACCGACACACATAGGGTCTATCAGGGTTGGGCCTCGTGTCTTTCTCCAGCATGCAGCAAGAGCAAATAAGGTATGACATGGTAAAATCCTGGCTGGAAAATGTCATCAGCCAATAAGTCTAAGCCCCCCCCCCCCTTATAAAAAGGCCAAAGCAGCATTTCCATGCTGCATTCCATTCAGGTCCTTAACAAAAAGATTAGGCCAAATATCATCATCAAGTAATAAAATTGCTAAACCAGAAGTTCCACTTGAAACTGCCTACACTTGCAGCTCTTTGGGGTTGTTCAGAAATGTATCCTATTTCTGTACCATCTCCCAGGCTGCTACGTGTGTGGATCCTTGGTGGGAACAGAAATGGGGCAGACGGAGCACTCCCTGGCAACAGAGGCCTGGCATCCCATCCTTGTTGGAAGTCACTGGCTGGTGACATTGAACATGCCACCTCATCTCTGTGTGCTTCCATTTCCTCATCTGTGAAATGAATGAGAAAAACCATATGGTTTCTAAGGTGTCTTCCAACTTCCTGCTCTGAGATTCTATTATTTAATAATAAGGGACTATGAGATTATGCTCAAACATCAGAGCAAGGCTTTGCCAACTGAACACAATAACTGATTTTGTTTGCAAGCTGAATGCCTTTTTGCCCATCAGTGAGAGAGGGTTGTGAAAGCTTTTTATACAAGCCGGCCCCATATTAAGAATATCTGATCCAGGAGAAGCTCAACTTACTAAACAGATAAATTAAAAGGTGATTATTTGCATTACAAAAGAATTCACCACAGGTTTCCTTTAAATAGCTAAATCCCATGCATTTAAAATACAATCTGATTTAGTAGAATTCAATTTGCTCCCTTATTTTTCCAATAACACAGCTATTGCATTAAAAGGCCATATTTAAAGAAATGAGAGGCTGCTTTTATAGTATAGAGCAGATAAGAAGAGGGAAAGAGGGTGAAACCAGTACTTACTGAATGCCTACTGGTGTGCCTGGAGCCTCAGACACATTATCTCATTTCCTTCCTAAAATCTACCTATGAGGTTGGTATACAGCCCCCACAGTGGATGTAAGGACCTGAAAACCGTCTGAAGCCTCAAGCCAGGATTCAAAGGCAGGACGGCTGTTACAGTCTGCCCATCGCATTACCTCATGCTTTCTGGGTGCAGAGACCCCAATGGGTGAGAGCTAAGCCTAATTTTATCACCAGGGGCATAAGTGGGATGTGTCCTGGGTTCCTAGGAGACCCTGATTCTAGTCTCACTCCTCAGCCCTCACTGTGTGGTATTGAGAAGGAAATGTAACCTGCTCTTGGCTTCTAAAATGGGGAATGATAATCCCAGATCTTGAGAGGATGTGACCGAAGGATCACAGGTTCAGTTCCAGTCTCAGCAACTTAGTGAGATCCTCAGTAACTTAGCAAGACCCAGTTTCAAAATAAAAAGTAAAGTAGGGCTGGGGATATAGCTTGAAGTTATAATTCCTCTGAGTTTAATCCCTAGTACCAAAATGAATGAATAAATAAAGTGGGGAAGGATTTCTGTCCATCTCCTGAGCTATGAAATCCAATGATAGAATGTGTGTAGAAGTACTTGATAAACTGCCAAGTACTCTAAGAATGTACAGGGATACTATTAAACGATCAGTCACAGAACAAAGAATATTTCTCTGTTGTATTGTGCTTAGATCTGAGAAAACACTTTCCTATCACACCCATGGCTGGTCGGACCTTAACAACAGTGGTGTGTCCAAGACTCAACCTTGGAGAGCTATATTCAGAGCACAGGGTTCCATGGACAACTGGAGAGAAAGGCATTAGAGGAAAGTCAACGGAAGCATAGTATCTGACCTGGAGACCTGAAAGTCCTGGACACTTGGAGATCCAAAGGGCAATTCTGAAGGAAGTGGTGACACAATATGTTCCTCTGTCGTGCAAACAGGACCATAGGAAGCCTTCCTAAATTGCAAGCAGAATATAATGCTTCTACCATGAAGGCTTACTACCCCTGGAAAAGCCAGCCAATAAGCAGACAGCACATAATCCTGCCTGGAAAAGTAGGAAATTGGCTACCCATGTTCAACAACCTCCACATACTCCTCTGGGGGCTCTCTAAGTCTTCTCCCTTCGGCTCACCTGCTGCCTTTCTCTCTGCCTCTCCCAGAGCTAGATCTCCTCCTATGTACAGCACTGATGTGTCCCAGGGGCCATGCCCTCCAGACCTCGTCCTCTTATTACCTCTGACTCCCCAGGGAGTGAGTGGATTTATCAGCAGGTATCAAAACTTGAAGATGCATTCCTGTCACCCCCAACTGGAGCATCTGCCATTTTAAGATGATCCCTAGGAGAGCCATAATTCCTTCCCCAAAGAAAGATCGCCATTAATAGTGGTTAAGATCAGTGATGTAACATGCCCAAGCAAGGGTCAGGAGGCTCCTTTCAACTGTGTCCCTCAAATCACTCTAATGGCAGTGCCCACCACTCACAAGGTTGGACCTGGGATGAGCTAACATTCTGCTCAAGGTTCTTCCCAAATCAGCAGGTGGGTATGTCACAACCTGTCAAAGTACCAAGCAGAAACTAAAATCAAAGACAGCATTCTCTGAGCAATAAAGAACAGGAACAAAAAGCAAGCAAGGAAGGTAGAAGAAAGCCGGAATCTAAACTCCAAGCAGAGAGAAAACCCCCTCTTGAGATGGAAACAATATTATCCAGCTGGCTCTCTGCCTGTAGCCTCTCCTGGAACAACATGGAGTGGCCATCACTACTGGGCAAACTCCATGTGTCTGGCATTGCTTAGTCAGATCAAGAAAACAGCAGCAGTTTCCTGAACCTTCGCAGGCCAATTGGTTCAACAGGCATGGAAAAGATGTGGCTAGTTCTTTGCTGTGGGTCCAATAAGAAAGAAATCCATGCAGCAGCTTCTTTCAAGACACTGAGACAGAGCAATGCTACTCTCAGACTAAAGCAAGACCCTCCTCATGTTGGGCACCCTAACTACAGGGGAAAGAGAGCGGGGAAGAAACTTGGAAGGGAAAGCATCATTGCTGTCACAAAAGCGTGTATACAGCATTCTGCGCATCATACCCTGAAGACAATGGAACATTCTTACACAAAGATTGGCACACGATGCTGCCAACGTGAATGTCAGCTGGGTTATTTGCTGCATAAATACCAATTAAACAAGCCCCGCAGCAGCTTCAACCTGCCCAGCCAAGTTTGAAAAGAGCACATCTCCCCAGACCTCTAACTTTCTCCTGAACTCATTGGAACTCAGCTCTTCCCTTTTTTTTTTTTTTTTTTTTCTATTCCTTTTGGATTTAGATGCCTTTAGAATTATTCAGGCAGCCATAACATGCAAAAGGAAGGGGGTATAATAGGGTAGAACTAGCTAGCACGAACCAAATAAAACAAATTGAGCCTAGGTAACAGTACAGAGCTGTGTTCTCAGCATCTTTTTCTTCATTCTGAGCAAAACATCTCCTAGAGAGCATCCCCTCATCAAACTATCTCCACGCCCCTTATTTAAAAGCAAAAAATGTCTGTCTTTAATTTAGCTGTGGGGCAACCTGTAGTTGACTCTGAAATAGGAAAATTGCATTGGGAAATCATTTTCCCTGATGAATAAGGCTTTTCTTTTCAAAATTATCAAGCCATCTATTTTCAAGAATCCAGAGAATGAATCTCACCACAGCTGATTCTGTCTCCTACAGAGATCTTTCAAGATATTATTCACATGCATGTGACCAAGGTAAACTAAAGTGGTTTCTGTAGCCATTTTCAATTATTGACAAAGAATTTCATAACGGAAAATGGAAATTACAGTCAAGTGCAATAAGCTGTTTATCCAAGATCTACCTGCTGGTGGCTCTTTTTCTCTTTTTTATTTTTCTTTCAAGCAAAATACAAACTACCATCGGAATGCATTTCTCCTGTTTGTAATTTTTCTTGTAAATGTCTCTACCACAAACCCTGTCTTTCAGTTCTGTCAAATGCTAGGATCTGCATTCAACAGTGGTAGTGACCAAGCCTAGCGTATTCTTGGGTGTTCTTGAGATTCCCAAACTGTCGGGTCTGTGGGAAAGGACCACCCCCCACCACCACCATCGATCGACAAATAAGGCATTCCCTCCCTGGGTGGGACTGGCTTGAATAATTGAGGGATTTGGGCTTCTGGAACCCGTGAGTAGATCGATTTGCACCCCACAATTCTGGGCGCGCAGACACCCTCTGACCCAAGGCTGCCCAGTTTGGGCCACTGGAAAAGCAATTCCTCAGGGAAGCGCGGGGGTGCCGTCTTGCGCAATTGGTGACTCGCACCACACTCCTCTGCATTTCATTTGCAAGGCAGAGTGTCAGACAAGGGAATTTTGTTTGGGGAGGGAGGGTCTGTTACATTTTCACCAACTGTGTGAACCTCAAGGGATCTCCGGGCTGTGTGGCTGAGCAGATGGGCTAGCTCATCAGCGTGACTGGGAGGTCTATCTCTACCTCTGTCTCTATTCTATCTCAGACAGCAGCAACCTACCCCGCCCCGAGTCCCCTCTTCCCCGCCGCAGCATCTTTCTTTTTCTTCTCAGTTCTTTGGGCTTATAGAAGCCGTCTGGGTAGAGTCTAGGGAAGTACCTGGTGGCTCTTGCCTTTCCCAAGCACCGAGGGCCGCCCCAGCATCCCAGCGCTCAAAAGGATTCAGCCTCCGCTTGCAGCCTGGCCCGGAGCGCCTCCGCCCCCGCCACCCCTGACCGCCCGGAGCGCCCACACCCGGTGCTCCAGCGTGCCAAACTGGGACGCCTCTGGCCGTGGGTGTTACCGAAATGCTGTCGGGGCGCGTTTGCCTTTGCCTGTAAAACTCAAGATCCCCGAGACCTTTCCTCCTCCCCCCACCCCCAACAGGACACGGAACTCCAGCGTCTTCCCGGGGGGAGGCGGGAATGGAGCACGGGGGAGGGGAAGGGGCACGGAAATCCCAACCTCCCGGGTAACTCGGAGAACCCAAACTCAAGGCGTGCGCTGAGCGAGTGCGCGGGTCTCGAGGACTCCCACACCGCCTGGCTTCCCCGGCGACCCCCATCTTCCCTAGATCTGGTTAAGACATCCATCCAGCCCGAGCTCTGGAAGGCGGGGGTTACCCCCAACTCATCCAGGAAGCCACTAACTTCGGAAATCCCTCCCGTTAGGTTCGCAGAACCAAGGTACCTCATCATCTCGGCGGGGCAAGTCCGGATTCCGCCAGGGCAGGTCCAGGAGGTCACCCAGGGCAGGCAATCCAAGGCAGAGCGATTTAAAATCCTGCCGCCGAACGCCCCATCAGAGCATCCTAGGCGCGCCTGCCCCCTTCCCGTCACCCTTCAATCTCCCATTCGCCGACTAAACTTTTGGGGGACCACATCTCCAAGCCTTGGGAGTTCCACGCTCAGCCTCCCTCTATTCCGAACCTCTTCACTGGAATGTAATCACGGGAAGACAAGAGGGGTGGCTGCCTTGTTATTTGCAACGTAAAATCAACAGACACCCAATCAAGTTCCAATGCCCGGCCAGCCCCTCGCCCCCTGGTGCCCACGCTCCCTCTCTCCCCATTCCCGTTCCCTTCGCCCGCCAGTTCTCTCCCAGATTCCGGATGTGCAAGGCCATCTAATTTGTGCCCGGGAAGAGCAAATCACTAAAGTGATCTGAGAAGGAACGGTGCACCTGCCTGTCGGCTGAAGGGTGTTAGGGAAGAAAATGGAAAGGGTAATAAAATAAGGGGATTCTTTTTTTTTTTTTTTTTTTTTTTTTTTCTTTCTCTCTCTCTCTCTCTCTCTCTCTCTCTCTCTCTCTCTCTCTCTCTCTCTCTCTCTCTCTCTCTCTCTCTCTCTCTCTCTCTCTCTCTCTCTCTCTCCCTCTCTCTCCCTCTCTCCCTCTCCTGTGATTCGGCACTTGCTTTCCTCTTTGCCTCGGTCTGCCGCCTGGCTGGGAACCTTACCCTGCTCCCCGCAGAGGGCGCGGTGAATAAGCCCGCGGGGGTCCCGCAGCTCCATGTCAGCGCCGCCGCCGCCGCCACCGCCGCGCGAGGCGAGCACCGCGGCCGCACTTGTGGCTGGTCTCGGGGCTGAGGGGGCTGAGCTGACCGAGCCGCCGCCAAAGTCTCTTCCATGTGAATAACAAATACTCCCACCCGCGGCCGCGATTGGTCTGCGCCCGGCGCCTCCCGATCCTCCGCCCGCGGCCATTCACCCGGCGCGGCGCGGGGAGCCGCGGCCGGGATCGCGCCCGGGATCGCCAATCGCTTGGCGCCAACCAGTCACCTCGCGAAGCGGGAGGAGGAACCCCGAGGGGCGGGAGCCCTGGATTTCGAAGTCACGGAGCAGCCCCGGCGGGGGCAGGGACGGGGACCCTGGAGCTGCAAGGACCCCCCCTCCGCGCTCCAACCCGAAGCGACGCGGGGACCAGAAATATCAGTAGTTCTGATTTTTACAACATCACCCCCACCTGCCCCGCCCCTAACAAAAAAAGGGAGGACCCAAAGATGGGGGGCGGAGGGGGAGACTGGCGTGGAGAGGAACGAGGCTGAGCTGGAGCGGAGCGCCTCCGGCTGCCTGGCGAGCCCGGGACCCGCGCGGGAGGCGCGGCACGAGTCAGCTCCGAAGAGGGTCACCGTGGAGAACACCTGACAGGTGACAAGTGTCCCGCCACGCGCTTTCGTTTCGAGCCCGCTAGCCGCACGGTTTCCCCCGCAAAGTTTGCCTCCCGCCGCGCGGTTGTTCCGCCATTTGTCCTGCCCCGCAGCTCCGGCGACTGTCTCCCCCCCACCCCAACACACACACACACACACACACACACACACACACACACACACACACACACACGACGCGCCCCGGAAGGTAACAGGGACACCTTCTGCTGAGCCCCTGGAGCTCGAGGTTGGACAGGGCGCGACCCCACTGCAGGCACTGTGCGGGAGAGGGCGCGGGCGGTCACCGCGACCGTCCTTTTATTGAGATGATTCGAGGAGCAGCCGGAGCCAGGCAGGAAACTCCAGAGGAGCCCGCGCGGCGCGGGGAAACCTCGGGATTCCCTCTCATCCAGCCGCTGGGAACCAGACGGGATCCCTGTGCACGGTCCAGGGCCCCTCCCCACTGGTTACCGCCCAGGCACCCCCCCCCCCACACACACACACACACACACCGGCTCTGGTGCGGACGAGAGAGAGCGAACCCCTCGCCGCCCAGCGCCAGGGGAACCGCGGCCGGCCCGGCCTTGCGTTGGTGAGAAAGTTCCATCTAGAGGTGTCCGTGCGCAACTGCAGCCGGAGTCGGGAAGGGAGGGGCGCCGGGAAGAGGGGCTTCGTTAATTTTCACATCAACTCTGCGAAATGATTAAAATTATGAATCCCACTCTACGGATGAGGAAGGAAACCTAGGCTTAGCGGTAAGGCTGGGAAGCACTCGAGCCAGAAATCAGTTTCCAAATCCCATTAGACACTTCCTTGCTGGCGCTGTTGCTTTTCCGAAAGCTGGCATTCGTGTGCGACGTTTCCATCGAGAAGACAGCTCTCTCCCTCTTGGTTTCCTAAAGCCACTCTCACCTCCTGTGACTTAGAAAAGATCTACAGGTTCCAGCCCAGGGGACCCTTTCACTCATTCCCTTGCCCATTTCTGCAGGAGAGGCTGCTGCTAGGTTGTAGAGTCATCTTTTATGGCCACAACCACCTAGAGTGAGGAAGGCGAATGCAGAGAAATACAAACAGGCTGTGTTCCCTGTCCTCAAATGTTCATGCCTAGAGAACCTCGCTTAACTTTAGTGTACCCCTAAAGAGGCTGGCCAGTGGTCAATGCAGCCTGTGGCCCGGAAGAAAGAAAGAGGGAAGAACCTCTAATTGATGCAAAAATGGGGCTGAGTGGACTCACTGATTGCATGTGTGCTATTACACTTGGAGGTGGAGGACTTTCTTAGGAACTAGAAGAGCTCCCAGAGACAGCTCAGTTTCTATACCAGTCAGCCCATCCCACCCCAAACTCCAGACTGGTGACCTCTGAGCAGAGTTGTCCTAGATAACATAGGGATATGAATAAATGCCTTTCTAGACCCTGTGCTATGTATGCATCAATACACTTGGGGGGAACTAGGCCTAAACAGAGGGCAGGCAAACCAAGCCTGAAAGTACCCTAACCACGCTATGGTCTTCTGCATCTGCTTGGGGCTGGCTGCAGGCCCGGCAGGGTTATTGCCTGGTGTTAGCCAGAGGGAAGCACCCTGGTGCTCCGGTGGGCACAGTTTCATAATGAGGACAACACAGCTGGCCGTGGCTTTGGAGGCCTGACAAGGCTGAGCAGGCTGCTCAGGAGAGAAATGCCTAATGAGCTGCTTTCCTCCTTTCCCAATCCATCATTACCTGCAGAGAACCAGTGTCCTAGTGGCACATCACTGCCTTTTCTGGTGCAGCCCTCCACGAGACAAGAAGACTCGATCTCTCTGAGGGAAAGTATAATTCTGATGCTTGGTTTTGCATCATCCTTAACCCTTGATAGCTCAGAATGTAGCCATCACTCAAGTCCAGCATGAAATCTGGTCAATGGGGAATAGGACTTTTCTATATACTCTTGAGTGTTTTCAGTGGTTTTACGTAACAGTAGTCCCTGAGAAAGTGACAGAAGCTCATATACAGGCTATAATCTACCCAGACTGATAGCAACACTGGAAGCAAGATCGTTTCCAGGAGTGATGGGTGCCTGTCTGTAACATTCACAAGAAGACTCATTGGCTGTGCAAGCCCTATTTGTCAAGCCCAGGCACCATGGCTCTGCTTGCCCTTTGGTGCAGCCTGAGTCAGGGGACAGTGACTGAGGCCCGGGCAGCTCAGTCTAGAAGAGCAGGTGATTCCAGAATCATCCACCTGGTCTCTCCTTGGGACCTCTCCTACTTCCTACAGTATGAAGTACATCTTTGCAAAGTGTCTGACCTCATCATCCATCTCACCCCAAATATTTATGCAAGCCAAACATATTTCCTGATAGTTAATCCTCCAAGAAGATTTGCCTGTAATCTTCTCATTTTCAGTTGATTTAAAATGTGAGAAACTGCCCATGTGTTCAAAAATGAAAAAAAAACAATGCCATATGTTTGGGGTCCATTTAACTCAAGCTGTGATATGTATTCCACACATGGAGATTTATGCCACAATTCCTGCTTCGGGATAATCGTTAAGGCTGGGAACTTCTGCAGGCCACTCACCCAGGAGAAATATTGGCCCAGCATGAAGTTCTCACATGAAGCAAGGCTGACAGGGGAAAGTGGGAATGAGATTTATTTCTTTTGGAAACTAAGATAATATTTATTTCTTGCTAGACCATCTGCAAGTGGCAGTGAGTATATCACATGGGCTTTACTTCATTTATTTAGACGCTGGCTGCTGGAAACAAGATCAGACATTTTAGACTGATAGAGAGCCAATGAGATCCATGAGAGTGATGTGCTTCTCCCTCCCACTCAGCTCCTAACTGCATACAGGAGCTGTGGGGGAAATTCCCTGAGGTGGCACATGTAATGCAGTGTAAAAAATCTCTACCCACCTCATTTTGGTCCCCCCAAAAGTGCATCCTGAGACAAGGATTCAAGGGAAGATAGTTTATTTAAGAGGTGAAGGAAACCCCTGTAGTCAGGAGGGAAGTGGACCAATAAAGAAATGTGGACACCTGGAATTTAATTCTAGTGGGAAACTCTGGAAAGCCAGTGCAGAACACACACCAGAGAATTGCCCCAACTGAGAGGTGAGGGATGTAAGGTATCTAAACACTGATACCTACCAACTGTTGGTTATGAATCACCTCCAAATGATGTTAATTCTCTAGTAATTCCAGCCTGCCATCTGGGTAACACAGCAACCTCCAGGTAAAGTCCTCTGGCAAAGATATACAGTTACTAGTCAGGTGATGTGTAACCAAGTGGTAAGGGCCAGCAAGGATGGGCAGGTCACAGTTAGCATCTGCAACACCTGCTCTCAGGCAAACCTCATAAAGCATACCCCAATCGAGGCACAGTCTCCACGTGTGCTCCAAGGATCCCCTGCCTCAGAATTTTACATGCAGATTCCAGAGCCATCTCAATGAAATTCACTGGAATGGGGCTTGGGAATCTGCATGTTTTACAAACATTTAGGTGTTTCTGATGGTGTTCACTAAAACTTGAAGTCCATTATATTCAGGAAATCATTCTTCTACAAGCAGTCAGTGCATTTAAGTGTATTTAAAAACTTACCTGCAAGCCGGGTGTGGTGGCACACGCTTGTAATCCCAGCATCCGGGAGGCTGAGACCAGAGGATCCGGGTTCGAGGCCAGCCTCAGCTACCTAGTGAGGCACTCCGCAACTTAGTGAGACTCGGTTTCAAAATAAAGGATAAAAAATAGGGCTGGGGGTATAGCTCAGAGGTAGAATGCCCCTGAGTTCCATTCCCAGTACCGCAAAAAAAATAAAAATAAAAATAAAAACTTACCTGCAAAGCCTAGGGAGACAGACATGAGAAATCAGGAACCCCTGGAGCAGATGCCCCTGCCACCCATATCTGTGCATGGCCACAAATGCTCCTTTTTTTCCTATTTATACCACTCTCCCCTTAAATGGGGTTTTAAAGCCTCTACCCAGTGTTTCCTGGGGAGAAAAAGCGGCTAAGTTCCAGCTCTAACTTCGCTATTAATAACTCATATCATCTTGAACTTTTAACAATTTGTCATCTGTGACGTTCGTGTGGCAAAGACAGACACCTGTCCAGCCAAGATTCATGCTCCTCTTTCAGTAGTGTGTAGTTGTTGCTGGAAAGGGGCTTCCGGCACACATATACAGGGGCTACATTTCCCTCACCTCCCTTGGATCTAGATGAGGTCAGATATCTAGTTCTTACTTATAGAATGAGCAGAAAGGATGTATGTCGCTTTGAGGCCAAGAAAGACAAAAATCAAAATGCCTTTTCACCCCTTCTTCCCCCTTCTGCCAGCTGGAAGGGTCAGCCCCTGCCATAGTTTGTATCATTAGTGTCTTCCGAAGATCCATGTGGGAAGGCTTGATCCCCAAGGTAGCACTATGAAGGTGGTGGGAACTTTAAGAGTCGGAGTCTAGTGGGACATCTTTGGGTGACTGGGGACACCGTCCCAAAGGGGATAGAGACCCCAGGCCCTTCCTTTTGCTCCTCAGCCATGAGGTGAGCAGTTTTGCTTTGCCACACACTCCTGAGATGATGCCCACCTCACCCCAGGCCCAAAAGCAATGGGCCAACTGATCGTGGACTGAATTCTCCAAAACCTTGAGCCAAAACCAACCTTTTCTCTTTCTAAGTTGGCTATTTTGGATATTCGTTATAGTGACAGAAAGCTGTTACAGCAGCTCAAGATGTAAGGACCCTGGGGTTCATATTTCCAAGCTGAGGAATGTTGCCTGCTTATTAGAAACGCCCACATTGAATCATTAGGCAAGTGAAAAAAAACTTGTATTGTGTTGAGTCACTGAAATTTGGGGACTTAATTGTTATAGCATCTCATGTTATTTTTACTTATAAAATGGCACGGTAGCATCCCCTCACTAACCTAAGAGACACACGGAGGAAATGCTCCTGCTGCTCTACGAACCACTTGATGTACAGGCAAGCAGGGTCCATGCCCTTCCCTGGCAATGTTTATGCACCCAGAGGCACAGAGCCAACTGTAGGTCCTCCCTAACCCAGTCCTCCCTCCCTCTCGCTGGCATGGCCTGGCCTGGGAAGAGGAGGAATAGAAAATGCAGCTCCCTGCCACACCAGGATGTGTGCCTCTCCCTGAATAGCCACTCACTAGGACCCGGGACATCTTCAGGCAAAGGGGAAGAATGGCTTTTCACTTCTCATGTGACCTGTCCAAGTATCCAAAAGCAGATTCCTCTGAACTGAAAAGGGAAATCTTTGCTTCCCACAGCCTTGGGACATACTCTTTCTTCTGTGTCCATTCTTCTCAGTCCCATTCGATCCCATCATCTCCCCCAGAAAACTTCCCAGAGTTCTAGAGCAGCCCAATATGGCCTAGATAATTCATATATTGTTTATTTATTTAGTGCATGCCTGTCATTTGTGTCCCTGGGCACATAGTAGGTAAACATGAGTAACCTGACTGTTAATCTTGGAAAGGATCAAATAGATACACCATTACCATCACCATCACCACTACCACTGCTGGCTACCACAGCCATCACTACCACCGTCATCGTTGCCACCATCACCATCACCATCACCACCACCATTGCCACTGCACCACCATCGTCACCAACACTACCAGTATCCCCCTACAGCCACCACCACCATCACCATCAACACCAATACCACCACCATCACCATCAACACCAATACCACCACCATCACCAGAATAAAATAGTTTATTCCCCCCACCACCATCACCCCCACACACAACTCAATCCCCTCCAGGACTAAAAGGTGACACTAGTGAAAGCTTAATATATTCCACATTTTAAAACCACTTTGTGAAAATTGCTGGATGGAACTTAATCCCTAATGTGACTTTCATTCATGTATTTCAGCTCTATGGGCTTACAAAGTATTTAAACTTTATATTATTTTAATTATTCAATAGACTTTTAAATCTGAATCTCTGAAACCAGAGTTAAGAAAAGCATTTGGGATAATGCTTGGTAAGAGAATGTATGTGGTAACCGCTAGCTGATATTGTCCAGAAAATCATCTGTATTACCTTTCATATGGGTTTAAGTTCATAGCAAGAAACATCTTGTGACAATTCTGATACCAGAAATGACCGCTAGTTTAATGAGATTTCCAGTGGCAGAATATTTAAATTTGGTTGATTATTTGTTTTTGGACTACCCAAGTAGTAATAGCCAAATGAAAAAAAAAAGTATAAATGAGCATGAACTCAATAAGGAACCCAGATAAACTATTTTATTATTTCCAAGGCTAAAAATCAAGTGACTCACAATTGCCTGTTTGCCTCAGGAACCCAAAGGAAGTCACAGCCACGATACCATAAGACATTCCAACCCAACCTGATGGGTTGACAATAATATAGAGAAAATGTGGGAAAATAAGCAGCCCACGGATAAATCATCCAGGTCAGATTAGGGTTTTCAAGGGGTTTGGAAAGTCTTTAGGAAGATAAGATCAAGCCAGTCTAGGAAGGGTGAGTGGACAAGGAATAATGTGTGTGCCAGGGCTTGTGAAAAACAATTTCCCTTTCCTATGTAGTTCAAAAGAATCTTACTAAAACACTATTTTCTAGGTGCAAATTGTGGCTTAAGATAAGCAAATCATGAACCCCATCTCAGGGTATTAAGATACAAAAATAGATTCTGGTAGAGAAAGAAGTCACTTAAAAATTATCTACTGCTGTGTAACAAATCATCCCCAGACTAACAGCTTTACACAGGACACAGTTTTCATTTTGAGGTTTCCACTGGTCAGAAATCCAGACATGGCTGACCTAGATCTACTCAGGTTCTCTCAGAAGGGTAGAGTCATTTCTAGATGAGTCTTTAAAGTGGGCTATAGCTGGTTCTGCTTCAAGTTCACTCAGTGGTTGCTGGAAGGAGTTGGATTTGTTGGACTGGGAGCCTTAAAACCTTGCTGGCTATTGACCAGAAGTCACACTTAGCTCCTTGTCAAATGGGCAAAGTTCTCTCTTTTGTCCCTACAAGTCCACTTCCCTGTGGCCTCACTGCTCTGGTAGCTTTTAGACGACCCTTCCTGCCTGCAGCCCCAGTGTTCCCACCAGCCTGCACACCTCTATAAGGCAGCTCACAACATGGTAAGAGGCTTCATCCAGACAAGCAAGTAATAAAGAAAACAAAAGAATACCAGCAAGATGGGAGAAGTCACAGCCATTTGTAACCTAATTTTGGAAGTGACATCCCATCCCATTTGCCATATTCTATTTATTAGAAGTGAGTCTCTGGCCGGGCGTGGTGGCACACGCTTGTAATCCCAGCATTCGGGAGGCTGAGATTGGAGGATCCAGGTTCTTGGCCAGCCTCAGCTACCTAGTGAGGCACTCTGCAACTTAGTGAGACTCAGTTTCAAAATAAAGAATAAAAAATAGGGCTGGGGGTGTAGCTTGGAGATAGAATGCCCCTGAGTTCAATCCCCAGTACCGCAAAAAAAAAAAAAAAAAAGTGAGTCTCTAGGTCCAGGCCACACTCAACAGAAAGGAGAAGATTATACAAGGAATGGTTAGCAGGAGCAGAGATTATGGAACCTATCATAGAAGTCTCACGCCAAAAGTGGGTCTGCAATAGGGGCTTCCACGATTGGGCTATAGGAGGACTTGCACAGCTATAAATATACCTGTCTGTAGCTGGGTGAAACACTCAAATCAGCTGTTGTACAAGAAAAGCACATAGCATTTATAAAATGTTCCAGTTACCAAAGAATTAAAACATTATTACATTGGTGGTAGGGTGAAGGGAATAGGGAGTTAGGTATAAAAAACAATAGTGGACAGGGTATGCATTGCTTTGAACAACTTAAATTTTATTCTTTTACTTCTAGATGATCACAAAGCACTCCAAAGGATTCCTCCTGCCCATACCCGACATCAGACTTGTTTTCCCTTTCTTCTTCTCTTCCTTTCTTCTTTACACTTCTTCCATACCCAGATACTTAGTGATAATTTCAATGGAGAGAAAAAGAATGAAAGAGATAATCAACATTTGGAAGGGTTATTGTACTTCTGAATCCCCCTTCTCTATTTCATACTGTGAGAAAAGAGGAAAGAAAAAGGGAAAGCAATCAAAGAGGGAAGGAAGAAGAGAAAAGGAAAAGAGGATAAAAAATGAGGGCTCTGGAAAAGTCTGTAGCCATCTGCAGTCCTATTGCCATAAACTACAAGTTAGGAAGGGATCCCCAGTTCCCTTCTCCGAGCTAGAAAGGCAGAACTCAGGAGGATTGCCAAGGGCACATTCTAGATGTCATCTTTTGAGTGGGAAAGTAGAGGTAGCTGCAGGTGTGTGGGCTGGTGGGAACATGGGAGGCTGCAGGCAGGGAAGGCATCCGACAGCCACAGAAGCATGGGATCACAGGGCAGTAGACTTCTAAGGACACAAGAGGGAATTGTGCCTCTTACAGCATCAGGAGGGGAAGTCCAGGTCCAGATAGGGGGTTAGGAAAAATGCAAATTTGAACAAGAGACGAAGGAGTCGTCTTTCCCCAAGGACATGATACTGGAGGATCAAAACTGGGAGAGGTTTAGAATGGCCCATAGAAAGTCCTCAACTCTGTATCCTGTACCTGTTCATTTCTCTCTCTCTTTTCTTCCCAGTCCTTTTCTGTTCACCTTCCTCTCTTCTATCTTTCTTTCTCCATTTCTACTTTAAATATACATGGTGGCACACACTTGTAATACCAGTACTTAGGAAGCTGAGACAGGAGAATCGCAGTTTCGATGGATGACAGTGTCAGCTACTTAGTGAGGTCCTCTGCAACTTAGTGAGACCCTGTTTCAAAATAAAGAATAAAAAATAGGGCTAGAAGTATAGCTCAGAAGTCAAATGCCCCTGAGTTCAATCCCCAGTACTGCAAAAAATAAAATAAATATGCTTTTACAGGTGCATTGCAATGCATCATGCATTGTAATACACCCTAAAGAGGTCCAGAGAGATGGAAGCATCCACGCACACAGCACTTGGTGTGTTTCCCTCTGGATCCCACCCCTCCCCCTCCCTATCCCCATACGTATTATTGAGATTGGTATTGATAACTTCACAGATGCACATAGCATTGTTTGAACTGTTTCTTTCATCAAGTCTCCTTTTTACGCTCTCCACCCATTCCTTTTAGTCCTCACTTCTTAAGTGACCTTATCATAGAAAAGGATGTTTTTATTAAAATGTTTTACTTTCAGAGTAGAATTCTCTCTTCTGTATTCTTGACAGAATAACCTTCACAGATGGTTACTTGTTATAAATCCTTACATTTTGACTTCATTAAGTTATTTTTAATTTGTGTTACCCTCAATGAATTTTCCCCCTTCTATGAGTCTTGACAGAAAAAAAAAAAACGTTTTAAAATCTCTGCTAAAACCTGTAATGGTGGGATTTCGTTTTTTATATTTTGGGCTTGAATATCAGGATGAAAGAGCACCCCTGATAGCAAATTCTCCCTTGATGAGAGAATCATATTCCCCAAAAAAGTTCAAGATTTCCAACTGGAAACTGGAATAACCTGATAAATCTCTGCAGATGATCTATGGGTTGAAGACTTCTCACAATATAAAGTTGGTGCAAAGGAAGACTTTTAGTGCTAAACTGGATTAGGTAGTTTATATTAGTAGCCTATATTGCAAATATATTAGTGTGTTGCAATGAACAACAGGGGCTTTATAGCCATCAAAGGGGAGAAAAAAGATCCCAAGCAACAATTTGATCTCAGACTTGGGGTGAGAGGAGAAGCCTAGCTCTTAAAAGCCTAAAATTAAACTTTTTGCCTCGATTTAGATTCTATTTTAGCAGTATGTGCAGAGCCTCCAGCTGCTGTGTTTTGAGGTGTGATCCTGTCACTGTCACAGCTTAAGGAGGAGGGTGTCACAGCAGTGCCTTAACGAGGAACACTCCCAGAGACACCTGGATGTCAGAATGGTGCTCTGCCCACCACAGGTAAAGAGGAGCTTTGCCCTTCCACCACCAGCAAGACCAGAACTCCCCCTCAAGCCAGTAAACATCAGACAAACCTAGATCCTACCAGAAAGACATTTTGAAAATTCACTGTGTTCAAGTCTAAATCAGGTGAGGATTTTGTAAACTCTCGAATAAACAGAAGACAACACTGTCCACTCACCAGAGAATACACTGAGCCCAACCAACAGAGCATATGGGCAGGCATCTTGCCATCTGACAAGACCAGCCATTTTGCCAGTGTGGCTCTCTCTGAGTGATTGTTTTCAGGCAAATACATTTTCATACATACATGTCTGGAGCTGAAATTAAGCATAGAAGGTCTGAGGTTTTGTTTTGTAAAATGCTCAAAAGAGCTAGGGAGGCAGGAATTTGGAATCTTTCCTCCATCAATGAGGATTACATCTCCCACCTGGAGTTTGAAAAGAGACAAAGGAGAAGAAAACAGAAAGGGGAAAGGAAGAGGAAGTGAGTTAGGAAGGGAAGCCAGAGGGTTGCTCCAGAAAGAAGGAGTAAAAATAAAATTGCCAGAACACAGTAGTATTTATTTCCGAGTTTTGGTCAGATCTAGAATCACCAAGCCAGAAAAAACTTTAGAGATGTTCTTAACCAAACCCTTCATATCGTGACGAGGTGACACACCCAAAGACCCCTAGTGAGTTAGAGGAAAGGATGATGGCTGGAAGACAGGCCTCTTGGTGCTGGACCTGTCCTGTGCAGACCGCCTCAGAACCCCGAGGAGGCCAGGGCCACTGGACTTGGCATTAGCTATGACTGTACTTGGATATTTTGGGGGGAAGGAGGAAGTTATGGCAATGGATCAAGTTTTACACAGGGAAGGAAATTTTCTATGCAGGTTAAGCATCATTAATTCAAAAGTCCAAAATCCAGATGCTCCAAAATCTGAAACTTTTTGAGTGTCAACATGAGGCCACAAGTAGAAAACCCTATACCAAGAAACTTTGTTTTATGCACAAAATTATTTAAAATATTGTATAAAATTACCTGCAGGCTATGTATATAATGTGATATAAACCATGAATGAATTCTGTGTTTCAACTTGGGTCCCATTCCCAAATAATATCATTATCTATAATGCGAAATATTCCAAAATTTGAAAAAAAAAATCCCAATCTAAAACACTCTGGTTCCAACTAGCTCAACATGTATGTGTGTATTAGGTTTACATTTGTAGATATATATGGTATTTATTCTTACAGTATTATAAATTTCTTTCTCTATGCTATTACATTTTTCCATGCAATATACTTTTCAAATTAAGGCAATAATGTGTTCTCTACTAAATCGTGCTTTAAAATCTAATGGGTTTCTAAATTTACCTGACCAAAGTCTTAACCAAAATTATATTCAAATGAAGGCAACAGATAAGGAAGTGAATATTGCAATTTATTTACATTTTCCAAAAGCATATATTAAGCATTAGCTGCTTTTTAGCACAGCATTATCATAGTTACTATATTCAATCTTATTTTCAAGATATATAAACAAAAGGGATGAATCCTATAACCTATACTCCTCCATGAAAGCAGAATTAATTCTGGGCTATGCTAACCAACTAGCAAAGATTGCTAAAGCTTGTCTTCCTAAGCAATCTGACCTCAGTACCCAGCCTTCTTTCTTGCCGGGAGCAAAATTATGAACATTTTAACATAGGGACCATAATGGAAACTCTCAATACTTAAAGCATGCAGACTATTTCTTCATTAATGAAGACAGTTCAGATAACTAAACTGTCAAACCAAATAACACAATGCAAAAGCAGCCATATATATGCTAATTGCACAGATGAGGAAATATGATTTCCTAGATTTCGCCCTCAACTATGGTTAAGCTACCTGGTTTCTTAAGGATGGCTTCTAAGTGGCTTAGTGTGCCACCTTGTTTTCTCCACCAACCCTATTGGAGCCCTGTTAGTTATGGCAAGCTTTGGTGGGATTTCTGGAATGGCCTCCTCTCCTTCCATTCCTCTCTCTCTTTCCTTGACCAATAAACAAATAATTAACCAATCTTCTCTCCAAAAAGCAAACCAAAAGCAAAACCAGACTTCACAACAAACACATTTGTAAAATGACTGAAATCTCATTGCTGTGATTAGAATTGTGAATATCTCCCAAAGGCTTGGTCCCCTGGACAGCGCTATTAAGAGGGGGTGGAGGCTTAAGGAGGTGGTGCCTAATAGGAGGTCTTTAGGTCATTAGGGTATGCTCTTGAAGCGGATAGTGGGAACCTATCCTTTCTGTCTCTTCACTCCCTGTCCATGATGTGAGCAGTTTTGGTCTATCACACACTCTCATCCTGATGTGCTATAGCATCACAGGCCCAAAAGCAATGGAGCCAATCTATCATGAACGGAAACTCCTAATCTGAGCCAAAATAAACCCTCTATCTTTATATGTTAATTGCCTCAAGTATTTTTTGGTATAGTGACAGAAAACTTACTAACACATCCATCATCCATTTTCTTCATTCCACTGCTTCAAGGGGGTTCCTCTTTTTATACTTTGGATGTTCAAATGCCCTCACATTCTCTATCCCAACCAAAATCTACTCTCAAGAAAAGGTAGAATAGCCTATCCCAAAACTGAAATGGCATTAGCAGTTTTAAAAGATGCATCCCAAGGGGTTTACCTTTTAACAAAGTTCTGGAAAGAGATACACCCAGTGTCCATCCAGTTCCCAGAGCACAATACACTTTCTAAATTTTCATGGAATTGAAATGAAATGGTTCAGTGAACAAAACTAAAGATTTCCAAATCAAACACTATCTCCATTATAGTACTTCTTTCAGAGTGACAACTCTTTCGTGGGGTCCTCTCGACGAAAAGGGGGCCCCTACCCCGATCTCCCTGGAGCGTCTACCCCAAGAGGGGGTTCCCCGAGGAAAAGGAAGGCCGGGACGAAATGAACACACAGCGGGGACTGAGCATCGGAGAACTCATCCGTTTATTACATGAGGGGCAAGGTGTTATATAGGGCAGAGCGAGGGGAGTGTCTTCTTGTAGGGCCAATCAGCGTAGAGGTCATCTTGATCATGCCTCTTTGACCTAATCCAAAAGGCTGATCCTATCAATGGCTTGATCACGCTGAGGAGACATCCCTCGTCTAATCCTGGTCTCTGGTAAACAGTCTTAGGTCTCCACCCTCGCCACTCCCTCTCTGTGCCATCTTTGATGTATTTTTGGGCGGGGCTAACACCTTCTCTCTGGGGATCTTTCCCCACATCTTTCTATTGAAAATAATTCATTTGGAAGGGTATTAAAGCCTTAGATAACCAGATAGGTATTTGGGGGAGAATCCTGGATTTTGATAATGAGAAATATTATTGTTTTAGTCTTGGTAAACAAAATAATTCTTATTATTTTCATCAATGGCTGACACACAAACTGGTTTATAAACTTGAATTAAGTCATAGGTATGATAAACTAAGGACTTCATCTCCACACCTCCTAACACATGTCTTACCCGTAATCAGAGAGCCAGTCAGGCAGCCAGGCACAGTGGCACATGCCTGTAATCCCAGTACTTGGGAGGTTGAGATAGGAGGATCGCAGATTCAAAGCCAGGACCCTTTTTCAAAATAAAAATTCCCCAGTACTACCGGGGTGGGGGACATGCAGCCAGCCTTACCAGCAATGAGAGTATATGTGGAAGGCTTCTGTTCCCGTTTAGTTGTAAATAGGGATATAAAATTGGCAAACTCATTGATCGGGCTTCCCTTTCATGATGTCTTTGTTTAGGCACATTTCTCAGCTACATGGTGGCAACAGAGATTTCAAGAAAAAGGAGGCATTTTCTACACAGTGAAAGGAATCGCTTCCTTCCTCCCCGCTCTCTAGACTCTTCAGAAATGGAGGAGCTCCAGGGAGCAGCTCAGCAGTACAGACACTGAAGACATTAACATTTAAGCTTAACTATAGTAGTGAGAATAATTGTTATATTTCACTTGCAGGAGGGGTTGCAGAGCGCTTGCATTTTAAGTCAAGGACTATTTCCAGAAGGCACGTTGCACCCAAGGTCTGGGCCTTTCAATCACTTCCCCTGTCTGCTGCAAGTTCCAGTCACTAACCAGCCAAATGGCAAAGGCTCCCGAGAGGGTGCAGTTAAGCCAATTTGAAAATCTTAATATGACACAATCCTCCAGTTTCTTAGAGAAAAAAAATAAAAGCTTAAATATTAAACATTTTAGCAACCTGATAAGTCTCAAAAGGCACTTTTTCACTTACAAGCCTTAGGGCCAGGTTTCTTGCTGTCATCCCTGGGTCTCGTCCTTCAAGAAAACCACTGAAGAGCTTGTTGACGATGCATATTTCTGGGTCTATAGACTAGTGACTAAGCCAGCATCTCTGGAGTGGAGATTAGGATTCTGTGTTTTTAATATACTGCTTGGGAAATTTCTAAAGATATGCAAATTCAAGAGACACTATCTTAAGAGATGTTGAGATCCTAAAAATAAAAACCAAGCTGAATGTTGCATTGCTTACTACTGATCCTTTTTGACCTACAATATCTAGGTAATCTTTCTTCCATTTTCTCTAGATTAGTTCATTTCACATGCAAATTCAAAAACATGTAGTTCTGCTCTCTGGAATCATCCCTTCTGTCTTAGTCCCTTAGGTTGTTATAACAAAATATTCTAAACTATATGTCTTATTAGCAATAGAAATTTACTTTTCACAGCTCTGGTGGCAGAGAAGTCCAAGATCAGGGGTGCCAGCAAATTTGGTATCTGGTGAGGGGTTTCTGGTTCATAGATGGTGCTTTCTAGCTTCATTATCACTTGGTGGAAGGACAAGCATGTTCCCTTGGGTTTCTTTTATAAAGGCACTAATCCCATTCTTGAGAGCTCCACCCTCATCACGTAATCACCAACTAAAGTTTCTACCTCCTAATACCACCACCTTGGGGGGTAGAATATCAACATACACATTTTGAGAGGACATAAACATTCAGACCATAGCACCTTCTTTTTGATCTTCAATCCCTTACCCTAAAAACCTCAAAATTGCATGAAAAGTCATGTTCAAGCCTAGAATCACAAAAATACCATGATCTTCCCTAAGTTAGTATGGGGTTGCCTCTATCATGTAATGACAGACCATAACTCGCTCTGCTGTTATCAATCATAATCCTGTTTCAAAGAATGGGAAGCTGGCACTGGAAAAAACACACAGGCTTTGGTGACAAGCAGACATGGGTACAATCCTGTCACTGGCTCTTGGTACCTTCTTTGAAAATGAACAACATAAATTAATCTATCTGAGCTCCAGTTTTTGCATCAAGAAAATGGAAATTATAGTGTTCTGGATTGTTAAGAGGATTAAACATCATTTCCAAGTGTTTGTTCAATGAATTAACCATGCATGTGAAAAATATTTACTGAGCACCACTGCACACTCAGAGCTCCTTCTGGGCCCTCAGGATCCTTTGGTGATAGAAACAAAGATCTCTGTCCCTGTGGATTTTGCAGTTTTAGAAAGAGAAGCTAAATCATAATAAATACATAAATTATACCATAGGTTAAACAAGATAGCTAGATAGAGAAAAAAAGAAGAAGGAGGAGGAGGAGAGAAGGGAGGAGGGAGGGGGAGGGAGGAGGAGGAGGAGAAGGTAAAAGAAAAGGGAGGGCAGGAGGAAGGATGGAAGGAAGGAAGGAAGGAAGGAAGGAAGGAAGGAAGGAAGGAAAGAAGGAAGGAAGGAAGGAAGGAAGGATAGATAAATGGTTTCAGGATAGCAGGGGTGGTAGACAGGTCCAGGTAGCTTCTTTGAGAAAGTGAGACTGGGCAGAGGAAGAACATCCAGGCAGGGAACAGCGGTGGGAAGGCCCCACGGTGGGGAGAGTGGGAGGGATGCCTTGTGAGACACAGTGAGGACTTGGCTTCTATTCCCAGTGAAATGTATACTAGTTGCAAAGTTTTGGAGATTAATGATGATGTGTTGCAATTACACATTCTAAGATACTATCTTTAGTCTTCAGTCCCAGAAAGTTTTTAAGAGATGAGTCCTTTTCCAGAGCAATAGATTGTGCTTGAGCTTTACAGTGATTATTCTTTACAACAAGACTTTAAAATAGGACCAGTTGTGTTAAGTGTGTGTGTGTGTGTGTGTGTGTGTGTGTGTGTGTATGCATGTGTGTTACTGAGGATTGAAACCCAGGGCATTATACCTCCAAGCTAGACACCCACCACCCACAGCCCTATTTTTATTTTTTACTTGGAAACAGGGCCTCGCTGAGTTGCTGAGAGCCTCACTAAGTTGCTGAGGCTGGCTTTGAACCTGCGACCCTCCTGTTCCAGCCTCCCAGGTACTGGGATTACAGGCATGCGCCACCATAATCCAGTGGGACTAAGACTAAATTTGCCAAGAGGCTTTCCCACATTTACATAATCATCTTTAAACATGACACCTCTGGAAAGCAGTGTGTGTATGCATGCACACATGTATATGGTATGTGTGTGAATATGTCTATGTGTATGTGTGTGTGTGTGAATGCATTCTGTGGTGTGTGTGTGTGTATGGTGTATTTTGTGTGAATGTATATAAATGTATATGTGTGAATGTTATGTGGTGTATATGGGTGTGAATGTATCAAGGTGTGTGTGTGTATGAATGTACATGTGTGTGAATGTGTCTAGGTGTCTGTATATGAATGAACATGTGTGTGAATGTGTCTAGGTATGTGAGCATGGTGTGTATGTGTGCATACACTTGCTCACACATTCTCAAGCTAATCTCTGTATACTGCTGTCTCCCTGCCTGGATCTCATGCCAAGTCCCACTCCACTCTGATACCTCGGTGCAAACTCATGTCACCCAGTCTGAGGAAGAAGCCATATCCCTAACCTCTATCTTTGGACTACTATACCTGTGTGAGAAATGAAAATTCAGCTTTAGATACGCACATCTCAGGCCACTTGACATTCTCGTGAGGGATTTATAAATTATGTATTTTCTCAATTCTGCATAGTTAAGTGAGAGATGATACAATGTCAGATCTTGTGCTTGAAGGAAATGGGCCAGCATTTAGGAGGAAACACATCATCTTCAAAACACTGGGAAGCAGCTAGCAAGGGCAAAAGGGTATTCTTCATCACATTTTATTTTCCCACAGAAGCCCTGTCACTGAACACCATGTGTTTCAAGAAGTTTTACTACCAGAACTTTGTGGGATGTTTTAGGGATCCTAACAGCAAAGGCATTTACTTCTCATATTTTACTTCATTCCTGATATCTGTATTGAAAGTTAATTTTTCTTTATAGGCCACTGTACTTGTTAATACTGCCTGAATAAAATGTAATGGTGCAATAAGACAAAATGTGTCCCACTGGAACAGATAAATTCGAGGTTGTTGAATAGGGACCTTGAACTCTCACCCTGTTTGCTATTCCAAGGTGCCTGTATGATGAGCTTAATGGGCTCTTTAACTATTAAAACTTCATATCCAGCCGGGCGTGGTGGTGCACGCTTGTAATCCCAGCATTTGGGAGGCTGAGACCGGAGGATCCGGGTTCGCGGCCAGCCTCAGCTACCTAGTGAGGCACTCTGCAACTTAGTGAGACTCGGTTTCAAAATAAAGAATAAAAAAATAGGGCTGGGGGTGTAGCTCGGAGGTAGAATGCCCCTGAGTTCAATCCCCAGTACCACAAAAAAAAAAAAAA
>PVLC010001774.1:17691-91304 GCA_004027655.1 Graphiurus murinus | reverse complement strand
CTTCATATCCAAAAAGGAAAAAATGTACTATATTAATATATTTATCTAATAAGAGTCAAGTGCAGTAAAATATTACCCTGTATTAATTTTTTATTCGTCTGGAAAACTGAATTAAGCCAAGTCAAATCTTCTGATTGAACATACAAGCTAATAAACTTTCTTCTCTATCTCCATTCTAATATCATGTAATCTAAATGCTGGCACTCACTGTTTTCAAGTCATTATTATTCTAAGGGTGTTTATGTTGATATTCAAAGTGAATTGATATCCTTTGAGATGGAAAATATGGGAGAGTTAAACGCCTTCCTTCACCAGTCCAATCGATAAGTGTGTGGACCCTGAACCTCCCTCCTAGCCTTGATGCCCAGCTCTGGCCCACAGCTTTGTGAGCCAGGGCACGATATTCTACCTCGCGGTGACTCCATTTCATGATCAGAGAAATAGAAATAGTAATAAGGATGTTGAGAACAAAAAATAAATTAATATATGAAAGCACTTAGAGCAGTACCTGATGTGATAAGTTGCTAAATAAATGAAAAATATTTAAAATCAAATGGCTTTATAACCTACCATAAAGAATAAAATTGGTGGTGGGGCAGCAAGATACATATGGTCTCATTAAATATCTCTCAAATCCTCAAAGGTAGGGGACCCAGGCCTTCTACTTGCTAAGGTAGCATCTACATAGGTGATTCTCAGCATCATGCCCAAACTCATTTCTTCTCTTTCTTTTGAACATTCTCTCTGATTATCCTTGGGTAAGGATGTCTTGCACTTGTCTCTGTGAGAGAAGAACTAAAATATTCTCCTCCTGAGGGTTATCTTTGGTGATATGGGGCTGCATGGAGCAGCAAACCCTGAAGAAGTGAAGAATAGAATCTAGAAATGGATCCACGGCTCTCTGGCACTCTGATGAAGTGTGGATCCTGCCTTCCCACAGCAGTGTGGATCAGTGTTAGAGTGGACTAGAGTCAGACGGATGTGTACAGGGACACTTGCACACCCATAGACATGCACACAGAGTGACCATTCACTCAAAAATGGTTTGAGTGGTAATTTCTTCCATCTCCCTCCTGAGGGTTCTGCATTTGCTTTCTCTGTTTGGAATAATGGTCCCGAGCATTTATTACCATAAACCAATCTGTGATCAATCGAGGTCCTAGAAGAGTAGTGGCACATGATGGATGCCCAATAAATAGTTACAGATAAAGGAATCAATTATCTATTTCTTCACAAAACCAAACAGTATCTAGACAAAAAAAATATATCACTTCCATTTGAAGGCAGGAAAGAATTAACATACACATGGGTAAAAAGTCAAGTAATACAAAAGGATGTATGATGAGAAACTTCCTTATCCTATTTCTCACCCATCCTGCTCTCCTCCCAGAAATAAATAATGTTGTCATTTCTTTTGCATCTTCCAGAGAGCCTGTACATTTGTCAACCAATGCAGAGCTCTTGTATCTTTGCTTTGTGTTTTACAAACTACTATAATTGAACCTACAAAATTATCAAGTCAAAGAATAATTAATTAAGTTCTTTTCAATTAAGAGACCCTCTGTTTTTTTAAATATCTTGTTTATAAAGTTTTATTTTACAATTCATTCTTCAGAAAACTATTTCTTGCATAAAGCAAATAATATAAAACATATAGCAAGGTTCAAGAGCAGATAACCTTTTTATGGCCCAGAATATACTAGGGAAAGGCTCAGAAACATATCATACATTGAGCTTTGGGATATTTTTATATTTAAAATCAGTGTGAAAGTGACTTTTAAGCACAGATGGCTTCTTACAACTAAGCACTTTTATCCTTCAATAGATATTTTTTAGTTACTCACATGGATTATGCATTTCAATATCTTATGTGATTCAAATCTAATTTGATGTTTGGACCTCTAATGTTAACATTCCTCTTTTTTTTTTTTTTTTACACTTTCAACTGAAGAAATCATGACTTCTCCCTTTCTTCTTTTCAAGAACACTTTCTTTTAGTTGTTCAATTTCTATGACCAGAGGTGATATACAAATCTCTATCTGATATATATCTCTACCTACTTTCTTATATATCCCTATTATCAGATTCTCAGTTCTTACAAAATCTCTTTGGGCTCAACCAGGCTTAAAAGTGATGAACCACACAATGGGTTATAACTGTGTCTTAGAAATGGGAATCATTTCTAAATTAACTGAATTAAAGTCAATACTTTCCCATCATGAAACCTATTATGAAAAATGAATAAAAGTTGAGTAATGAATTTAAGATAATTTTGCACTTTATACCATTTGTCATATTTGACTCACAAATTTCACATTTAAATAAAAGAAGTTGGGGTTGAAATACAAAGTTATTACACAAGGAAAAAAGAAAAATATTTAATAGAAATTAAGTATCAATATTTCTCTTAAAAGAAATATAAGTGACTTTTGATGTGTGCCAATAAATGACTCATGGGCATATAAGATATCCATTTAAAAACAAATGTGTGTGTATGTACATAGTCAAAGTAAATTGCCTTGGAAAATTTGGAATTTTCCCCAACCTATGGCAAACTAAACTGAGTAATATCCTTTTCATTTTATCTCCTAATGAAAACAGGCTATGATTCATCCAAACTGTATAGAGGAATGAGAAAATATAGCTATAGAGATTTTAATATATTCTATATTATATTTTTATATTATATAAATTATACATATACTTCCATAATAGAAACTACAGAAAGCAATGTTTTTCTTGGCTAGAAGAAACATGAAGAATTTATAGTGATTCTCACATGAAGGTTCACACCTGAGGTGGGGGGTACTAGAATTTCAGAACAAGGGAAAGATGTGGTTGGTTGGTTGGTTGGTTTCTTTGTTTAATTAATTGTAGACAAGGAATTAGAAGAGTTTCCAAACATTGGCATATGGGAGACAGGATGATGGTAAGTGACTATCAGGGCCGTTTGGGTTGAAGAAGTGTCCGCTCTCTGCTTGGGCTCTGGCCCTGAAAGCACAATTATGGTTCTAAGAGCCACGAGCTTGAACCATGTGCCAGGCACCGGGTTGAGCACTAGCTTGTTGTATCTTTCTCCAGCTTTCACCCACACACATTATCAACACTTCCATTTTACAAATAAAGAAATAACTGCTTTTAGGGGTCAAGTAACTTACCCATGATCACACAGACAGTAAACTCAAAGCCAAGATTTGAAAAAAGGACTTTCCTGCTCCTAACCATTTTACTTTACTGTATGCTACTCTACTCTACTATACTGGTGGAAAGAATTGATTTTTGCTTTTCTTCACAATATTTTCACTGTATCCCTTTTATAGTTGACTATAGTTACACTATCTAGTCTCTTCTCTTAAATCATATCACTTCTTAAGAGCTATATTACAAATGTAAAACATATTCAGCATAAACTAGTAGTCATGAATTAGGATTCAAATTGTCAAATTACTAGCTTCCTACAAATTTGTTTCTGGTTGAGTTGTATAATGAAGGCTCTTAATTCTAATAATAATAATGGTAATAATGACTTCAAACTCTACTACAAAGCCACAGTAATAAAAACAGCATGGTATTGGCATAAAAATAGATACATAGAGCAATGGAGTAGAATAGAAGATTCAGAAACAGACCCACGTGCTTACAGTCAATTGATTTTTGACAAAGGAGCCAAAAACATACACTGGAAAACAGATAGCCTCTTTAACAAATGGTGTTGGCAAAACTGGTTAACCATAGGCAGGAAAATGGAAATAAACCCTACTTTCTCACCCTGCACAAGAGTCAACTCAAGGTGGATCAAGGACCTGGAAGTCAGACCAGAGACATTGCAGCTACTTGAAGAGGGCATAGGCCCAACACTTCAACACATAGGCACAGGTAAAAACTTTCTCAACAAGACCCCAAAAGCACAAGCAACTCAAAGGAAGATCAATACATGGAATTGCATTAAACTGAAGAGCTTCTGTGCAGCAAAGGAAACTATCAAGAGCCTCAACAGAGAGCCCACAGAGTGGGAGAAAATTTTAGCCAGTTACTCTTCTGATAGAGGACTAATATCTATGATATACAGAGAACTCAAGAAACTCACAGCTAAGAAAACAAATAACCCAATCAAAAAATGGGCAAAGGATCTAAATAGACACTTCACAAAAGAAGAAATACAAATGGCCAATAAATGTATGAGGAAATGTTCTACGTCATTAGCAATCAGAGAGATGCAAATAATAAGCAACCATTAATGATAACTTTGTGCTGGGCACTTGTCTGAAAGCTTCAAGCTTATTAGTTAAAATTGATTTAATCGTATAACAACCCTGAGAAGTATGTGCTCTTCTTAAATCCAATGAATAAATGAGAAAACTGAAAATATGATTTTCTGAGCACCCTAGAAAATATATAATCCTTAAAAATATATGAAAGCAAACTATAAAATCAAAATAAGTATTTAATAAAATATATACTATATATAGCATCATATAAATATATTATTTGTTGACTCTAATATGGCTTAAAATTTTTATAATATCTGAAAACATCTTGTAGAATAGGTTTTTCTCACTTGCAAGAATTCTTGAGTATTCACTGTGCTTGCTAAAATATCATAGCCAACCTTTAAATAAAATGAATGTTCATAGCCAAATAGCTCAAAAGAAAAATTCTAAAAATCTCTGAAATTTTTCACAGGAAAAAAAAATCATACACACACAGATATTGAGAGTTTCCCAAAGAAGGGGAAGGGCCTAAGAAGATGCTCAGATCACTAGGATCTGCACATCCGGTGGCTTCTGGAGCCTTGGAGATGTTGAGGGCTCTGCATTCGCCTTGTTCAAGTTTACTCTCAGTTTAGGATGCACTAAAGAACTGTAAAAAGGGATTTGAAAGCTGCTGATCCTGCTCTGCTCCCCGCTGGCTGCATGGCCCTGGGCAAAGCCCTCAGTGGCCCTGTTACTCCTCATCACATAGGACTGTTGTAAAGATTAAACAAGACCATGCATTAGAAAGTGGTTTGACGCAATTTAGTGAGACCCTGTTTCAAAATAAAGAATAAAAAATAGGGCTGGGGTATAGCTCGGAGGTAGAATGTCCCTGAGTTTCATCCCAAGTACCACAAAAAAAAAAAAAAAAAGAAAAGAAAGAAAATGGTTTGCCAATTATACACTTCCAAAGAAGCTGAGATAAAATTATTAATTCTATCCTTTCAGGTTTTCTTAGTGAAGGGAGAACAATTAAAATTCTAAGGTATTTTTAAAAGAAACTTGTTTTTTAACATCAAGTGAATGAAATAATCCAATAAAATATTGTCAAGTAGTTTCCTGCTCTTGGGAGACTTCTTTCTATAAATAGCTAAGAATAATTAGCCTGTTGGCTTTCTGAAATGAGCATTGCTCAAATGCCAGAGAAGTTTATTTACTTATGTAGTTTTAACACAATCTCCAAAATAATATTTACACCTGTCAGATCTCAGAGTGCCATGAACACCTTGCAGCCACTGCCTCAGGTACATTATTGCCAGAGAACCCACAAAGCAACTGGTCACTCTGTTTTCTCAAAAGCTCAAGCCCTTGCAGCTGCCTGGACTGTGGGAGGCTTCAGAAACTGTCCTCTGACTTAAGTCCTGGGTCTCAGCAGAGCAAGGCATAAACCTCCTTATCTCCCATCTAGGGAGGAGATAGTTTGATCTGCCAGCCAGACTTTCCCTAGCCTTCAAAATTATGAAGGGACAGCCGGGCATGGTAGCACACGCTTGTAATTCCAGTACTTGAGAAGCTGAGACCAGAGGATCCAGGTTCTCATCAACCTCAGCTATTTAGCGAGGCTCTCCACAACTTAGTGAGACCCTGTTTCAAAATAAAGAATAAAAAATAGGACTGGGGATGTAACTCAGAGGTAGAATGCCCCTGGGTTCAATCCCCAGTAATGCAAAAAAAAAAAAAAAAAATGAAGGGACGCAAGCAGAGGAGCCTGCAATCCCATCTGAGCACAGCAGTTACCAGAGATAAAATTAAAAGGGAAGGAAAGGGAGAGAGGGAAAGAAGGAGAGAGGAAGAGATGGAGAGAAGGAGAGAGGAAGAGATGGAGAGAAGGAGAGAGGTAGGGAGAGAGAGAGAGAAGAAAAGAATAATGGAACCCAGTGATTCTCACCAATTACATGTTGATTAGTTTCAACAATCTTTTCACCCAGGAGAATGGAGCCTCAAATCTTGAGTAGAGCCAACACCCCAGCTCTGTTTTTTTTATTTTTTTATTTTGAAGTAGGGTCTCACTAAATTGCAGAGGGCCTCACTAAGTTGCTGCGGCTGACCATGAACCTGAGATCCTCCTGCCTCAGGCTCCTAAGTACTAGGATTACAGGTGTGAACAACTCTGTAATCATCAGCACCCAGCTCTTTATCAGAAATTTAAACAGGGAAACAAGTTAAAGTTTACTATCTGTTTAATGAAACAAAAATGATAGAAATTAGACATCAAAATTAACTTATCCAACTCTAGAACCCACAGAGAACTTTGAAATAAGTAACCTGAGCCTGTCATATATCATACCATTTCTTTCTCAAAAGAAAGAAAGTAGCCTGGTGTAGTGGCACACACTTGTAATCCCAGTACTTGGGAGGCTGAGACAGGAGGATCGCAGGTTCATGGCCAGCCTCAGCTACTTAGTGAGGCCTTCCGCAACTTAGTGAGACCCTGTTTCAAAATAAAGAATAAAATGGAACTGGGGATGTAGCTCAAAGGTAGAATGCCCCAGTACCACGAAAAAAAAAAAAAGAGAGAGTATTGGGTACAGACACCATTGAACCTAATTACAATGGCCACCCCTTACCCATGGTGTTGCTTTCCATAGTTTCAGAGTTTCAGTTTATAGTTAGTAGTTAACTACAGCATGAAAATATTACATGAAAATTTCCAGAAATCAACATTGCATATGTTTTAAATTGTGTCTTCTTCCGAGTAGCATGTTGAAATCTCAAGCTGTCCTGCCCTGCTCTATCCCACCAGGGACATGGGTTGTTGCTTTGTTCAGTGTATCTCTCTGTATACCCTACCCATTCATTAGTCACTTAGTAGACATCCCAGTTATCCCATCACCTGTCAAGGTATTGCAATGCTCGTGTTCCAGTAACCCTACTATGGTAGACTAATGCTACATCACAGTGCCTGTATCATTCCCCTCCCTCCATCTCACCACATAGGCGGTGCATCATCTCACAGCATCACAAGAAGGACGAGTACAGTATAAGATCTTTCTAAAGGAGGCCACATGCACATTACTTTAATTAGAGTATCTCATTATAATTATTCTATGTTATTATTGTTAATCTCATACTGTGCCTAATTTACAAAGTAAACATTCTCATAGGTATGGATGCATAGGAATAAACATAGCATGTATAGGGTTTAGACCTCCACTAGGGTTTTAGAGCCCATCCCTTGAATATGAGGAGGTACTACTATAGCTGCTCTGGGGGTCTTCTCAAGCTGGCAGCATCTATTTCCATCTTTCCAGGACTGAAAATGTTATGAATCACTGTTCATACATATAAATGTTTGATGACTTAAGATTTTCAAACACAAATGTTGCCATTTTTAGCCTCTCACACACTTAGATAAACATGGATACATAGCTAAAAATTTGTGACTGTCTTAGATCCTTTCACAAAATCTTGCATATCCAACCACTTGCAAAAGGATACCTTTCTTCAGTTGTATGGCAGGAAGTAGGAGGAAATATCACTTGATATTGAAATGTCAACTTTTCATGGAACGCTATCTGAAAATGGAAAGACCATCACAAAAATAAGAAAAGATACTGTCCATGTGCCACCTACATGGATTTCACTGATTGCTCACTCCTTCTTTCTTTCCTTCTCTCTCTTTCTTTCTTTTTTTTAATGAGAAGAAACAAAAAACAAGTGAACTTAGGCAAGATTTTTAAAAATGACCTTTATCTTATTCTAACTCCCAGGCTCCTATCTACCTCTGTTCTTGATCCAAATTATTCTAAGGAATATTAGGTAAAGGGGAGAGGGATAAAAGGTAAAGAATGCATAAAATTGTCCTCCAAGAATCTTTGGAGACACCAAAATTGAAGGAAAAGATTTCAGATCCTCACAATGACATAGCAAAATGGAATCCCACATCTCTGCCCAACTCAAGTATTATTTCTCTCCCCACTGACTATATTAACAGAAGGAGCTATTTAAAGGGCCTTTGCCTGCCCTTTGGGATTCTTTTAACAGAGTTATTACTTCTGGTTTTATATATTTTAATCAAGGCTTATACCTCTATTCCCAAATCTATAGCACCTTCCAAAAGGGCACTGCTTAAAAACTTCAAAATAATAGAGTTATTACTCTGATTAGTCAGTCAGTCTAAATCCTGCACTTGGTCCATTTGGCTCAGTTACAGAGCAGCATCTAGCCAATCAAATCCTGATGTTTGGGTGGGTATTAAGTTTGGAATATTGCATAGATCCAAAAAAAGTGACTATTTCATGCCCATCTTATCTCAGAAGTGGCATGTAAGACCCAGTCCAAGAAAGGTCACTTCTGCCTTGTGTACATGGGGGGAATCCAGAATGTTAAAGTCCTATTCCTGGGGAACACCCCTAGCTGCAGAGACAGAAGATGCAGGAGCCAGAACCCAGCATCCCATTGCTTTCATCCTTCTTCTTTGTTGAACCTTGGGAGCAGAAGATTGAGTTAACTGCACTCCATAGTTCATATAGTCCTTTTTTTTTTTTTCTTGGCCCTGGAAAAGTATTTTATTTCTCTTTTGAATTTTGTCCCTTTCCCCTGTTCCTTTTCCATCTCTCCTCTCTCCACTGGCCACGTTTCTAAAGTGCTGGAGGTGCTTTCTTATCGTCCCCCATGCCGGGCCCTCAACCTCGAGGACCCAATGGAGACGATAACCACGTGTTGCTGGTTCAAGCTTCTTTTATTGTACCTCTCTTTTTCTCTCTGTATCTCTCTCTCTGGGACCGAGGACGTTACCCAAGCAGTAACAGTAACGGTAACAGTAACAATAATCGTTCTCTTAACCCTGACAGTAACCGTCTCTCTGGCCGCAATCGTCTCTCTCACCCCACTCTCGTTCTCCATAACCATTCCCCTTAATTGTTCCTCTTGTAACCATTCCTCGTCATCTTCTCTAGGGCGAGAGGTGGAGTACTCTTAAAGCCAACCAGGACTTGAGCCATGAGGTGCCTGCATACAGCTCTCACCTGGGAGCACTCTCAGGCCACAGCCTCTGGCGTGCTGGTGCATGCGCTCTAGCGTGGCACAGCCCTAGGATGTTACCAGCTGCAGCTGCTCCTGGCACTCTGCCAGGCGCCATCTTGAGGCGAGGTCTAGCTGGGCCCAGCTAAGACCCCAACACTTTCTGTTATTAGACCACCCTTACTCTGCTCCCAAGCCTCCTCCAAGTCTCCAGATCCTTCTCCCTATCCTCATGCATGGTCATGCCCTGATGCTCACATCGGCACCTTGAGTTATCAGCCCCTCTGTCTTCTCATTCACCATTTTAGTTCCTGTGGGGTTGATAGTACCATAACTAGTTGATCAGTAAGCTCAGGGCCGTAGCCCCTAAACAAGAAAAACTCAGGCAGGAATGGCCTGGACCTTCTAGAAAGGCGTCTGGCTCTCCAGAATCTGCTGTCAGGAAGCTTTCTTCTAACACATATCCAAACAATAACTTCTGAACTCTGATGATGGTACTCCAATTCAGAGTGGGGGGGCAAAACATATCTTCAAAATACAAATGACCAATAAATACATGAAAAAATGTTCAACATCATTAGCAACAGAGAGATGCAAACCAAAACTACACTGAGCTTCCATCTAGCCTCAATCAGAATGGCAATCATTAAGAGGTCAAACAACAATAAATGCTGGTGAAGATGTGGGGAAATAGGAAATCTTCTACACTGTTGGTGGGATTGAAAATTAGTATAGCCACTATGGAGATCAGTGTGGAGATTCCTCAGAAAATTGAGAACAGATCCACTGTATTATCCAGCTATACCACTCCTCTTTCCAAAGGGACTGAAATCAGAATATTATAATAATGTACACATATCGGTGTTTATAGCAACGCAATTCACAATAGCCAAATTATGGAACTAACCTAGGTGTCTATCAACAGATGAGTGGATTACAAAATTATGGGATAGATACACAATGCAACTCTACTCAACAATAAAGAAGAACAAAATAATGTCATATGCAGGAAAATGAATGGACCTGGAGAGCACTGTGTTAAGTAAGATTAACCAGTCACAGAAAATGAAGGGGCACATGTTTTCTCTAATATGTAGAAGCTAGGGAGTAATCAGGATAGCAGAGGAACTTCAGATAATGGAGAAGAAACTCCAGTGGAGCCAGGGAGGTGGTCTAGAGGAAGGGAGAGGAGAGAGAGAAGCAATGAAGGAAACACTTCCATAGATATTATGTGCATATGTGAGAATACCAATGTCCATCTCAAAACCCTGTATGGTGAATGGGTGAATGGGGAGGGCAGTGGGGGAAAGCCCACCAAGTGCTGTGTGCATGTATGTCACCATCACCATGAACTACGTTATGATGTGAGACTATAACACACCAATAAGAGTATAAAGGTTTAACAAAAAGAATTTTAAAAAATAAAAAGGTATCTTCATACTGACCTTGAGCTTCATTTGAGGGGAGTTTGGAAAATGCAAAAGTGATAAAATTCCTTTTATGTCTGGTTTTTTTAATCAATAGCAACCTGCCCACCAGGATTGACTAGGGTAACCATAATGTTCAGGCAATTACCAGCAACCCAGAATGCAGACAGTCTGTGCCCCAACTCCTAAGAAACACAATGGAGAAAATGTCACTGAGTTTATACCACAAAGGAAAGTGAACCATGTTCTTGCCAAACCAACAATGTTTTGATTTGTGCTATTTTGAGGAGCCTGATAGTGGTCTTGGCCTACAACTGCCCATGCTATAGACAGAAAGCGATCCTACACCTCCAAGGAGACTCAGATCGCCCACGGGACATACCGTTCTTTCAGCAGCATTTCATAAGGGGGACTTAGTATAATAGACAGTTAATAACTGTATGCTCTATGAAAAAGCTTTCAAAATATGCAATACCATGCAAAGTCTTTGAAATTCATTTTAAATCTTCAGTGTGGCAGTGTCAAGCAGACAAAATGTGAAGCAGCATATGTTTTTAAGTATCTCACAGCTGTCATCTCAAAAGCTGCAGACAGCTTTAGTTCAGCCAACATACTCATTTCCTGCAAATAAAGGGTTGAACAGACACCCATATCTTTGCACTCAAAATGCATGTGCGTGAGTTTTATTCTTCATTCATATACAGCACTTGTTATTTGCAAAGGGCTTTCCAATCCTTCTGGTTACTTACTCCATATGACAATCCTGTGGATGGCATTTTTGGGGGTTGACAGACAAGAGAACTTAGATGCTGAGATTATGTCACAGGCTGAGGAACTGCACCTCTTGCATCCAGTGGCTCAATGCGTTGGGACGAGAAGCTGGTGAACCGTGTGAGATGCATTCAGAGACCTGTGAATCACCATTTCGTCCTAAGTGGATGTCCCTGGGGAGATCTGTTACATGCTGCAATCCCTCCTTGTTGGCAAGGTGAAAGGAATGCTGGTCTCCATTTTACAGTTATTTCTCCTAACTACTTAAAGTACTTTTTGGGTAATAACTCACAAATTACCTTAACATCTCTGTGATATGTGTCTGTAGCAGACATTATCTCCATTTTGGCAATAAGGAAGAAATTGAAGCATAGAATTGTAGAACAACTCAGAGCCTCCCCTGGCTCCCAGTCAGCAGGTTGATTTAGCAAAGGATCGTGCATGTAAGCTCAACAAAGAGCATTTCGATGGAAAAGACTTCCAACATGCATATTTACTAGCAACAAAACCAAGGAATAATAATGCAGAAAGTCCAAAACAGAGCTCTTTGCAGTGACAGTTCTCAATAACTATTAAATGATTGCTTGTTCTTTGCTTAGGAGCCCATCCCAGCTCCACTTTGGCCATTTAAGCTCTTTTCCAAGGTCAAAAAAATATATATCTTATTGAGGTATTTTGTTCACCTGTATTCAGAAAATAGAAACCCCTTTTGAAAGTGTCTCTCTGACAAATTTAAAAAAAAAAAACTTTATGAAAGAAACAGGAGGAGGAAAAAGAAATGGAGCATGTCTAGTTCCTGCAATGCATAATTAACCAGGTACCTCTTTGCATGTGTGTGTTTATTCATTTGATTTTCCAGCTCTCTCGGGGACCCAAATGCAAAATAGAGCACTGGGGAACAACTCACAGGTTTATAAGGCACTCTGGGGAATCAAGGTCTATAAACTGACGCATTAGCCTCATCCATACGTGGAGTATAAAGTACTTTTACTGCTGCAATACAGACCACAGTGTTCCTAATCCAGAAATAATTTGGTATTAGTAACCAATATAGCATTGGTACCAAAATCTCCCTCATTTCCCTTAAATGCTTCCGACTCACAAAAGAGCAAATGCAATTGAGTAGAAATTGCTTTTCAAGGAGTTGTGTCTGCTCTAGAAATGAGGAGAGGGACTGAAAGTTCACGTCATCTTTCCAGGCCCAATACTCAGTGCTTGCTAGTTGAAAGCATAACAGAAAATCCCTGTGGCAGCTTATTGTGCTGAATTTATTATATAGATTTATAGTTTCAGTAGAATTGTGTGCTTAATACAGTTTTTATAAGCCAGTAATCAGGAGTATAAAAATACAGGTTTTTTTCTTTGTGGTACCTGAGGATTAAACCCAGGAGTGTGCTACCTCTGAGCTACACCCCCAGCCCTATTTTTTTTTTTTTTTATTCAAAAACAGGCTCTCGCTAAGTTGTTGAGAGCCTTGCTAAGTTGCTGAAGCTGGCTGCAAAACTGGAATCCTCCTGTACTAGGATTACAGGTATGCACCACCATGCCCAAGAGCAGAGAAAACTTAAGTAGAATATATTTCCAGAACTTCCGTTTCCATTTTTATGCATTTTACTTTTCTTTTTCTTTCACTTTTTAAATTTGTTTTATTTTGGGTTTTGGTACTGGGAATTGAACCCAGGGGCATTCTACCTCCTAGCTACACCCCCAGCCTCTCTTATTTTATTTTGAAAGAGAGTCTGCTTAAGTTGCTGAGGCTGACTTTGAAACTGCCATCTTCTTGTCCAAAGTATTGGGATTATGAGTATGGGCACATTATACATTTTTTTCCACATTATACATTTTAAACCAGTGATCCGCTAGTTTTCCACTCCTACCTGTCCTATGCAAGGGCCTTTTATGTTACAATGACAGGCTGAATCTATTACCTGTCCTGCATTTACACATTGGTACATTGATTACCAATCCTCCTGTCTCAGCCTCCTGGGTACTAGATTACAGCATGTGCCACCACACCTGGCTGACCTTTCCTTTTTCTATTACTGAATTTCTATCTCAAGCTCTTAGTCTTCTCTGTAGCAAGAAAGTTAATCTTTCCAATTTATATTAATTCAAATTAGTGATTCTCCAGTCATTTTAAGGACAAAAATGAAACAAATTCAGAGTTTCACGCCATCTCTTTCATTCTCTGGGGATGGAAGCAGAGTTCTGGGATTTGTGTGAATCGTGGCTTTGGGGAATGAGGCAGCTTCTTGGCTGGTGTCCAGTGAGAGCACCTCCACCTGCTGCCCTTTGTTCATTGGCCACTCTCTCCACAGCACCCCTGCAGCTATGATTTGGGTGTGCACCCCCTCTCCCTGCACTCACGTGTTGATGGTATCTGAAAAGGTCATTTGGATTAGGGGCATAAGGAAGTAACTAGGATTAAGTAAGGTTATCAGGGTGGGGGCCCTATGATGGTGTTAGTGGCTTTGTTAGAAGAGGAGAGACCCAAGGTAGCGCACTTGCTCTGTCTCATCTCACCATGTGCTGCCCTCCACCATGTTTTGATGCAGTGAAGAGGCCCTCACTAAATGCAGCACCATGCTCTTATATTTCTCAGCCTCCAGACCATGAGCTAGATGAACCTCTATTCTTGATTAACTACCCAGCCTGTGGCATTCAGCTGTAACAATAGAAAACAGACCCAGACACCAGCCCCCATGTGTGGGGTCCATGTTGGCCTCTGGCTTGTCCATGCTTCTCCTGCTGCAGGTGAGCCCTTGTCACAGCCTCTTTCAGTAGTCTTGGAAATTCCTGTGGGCTCTCCTCCGAGCTGTGAGAGACTTAGGATTGCCAGAGCCCGTCATGCCTAGACTTGCCCAGTTGCCCTCTTGCCTCTGCTAACTGCTACACACAGGTTTGCTGTGCTCTCAGGCTTTGCCCGTAAAGTGAGTCACTGGGCCTCCCTCCTCTTGGAACCCTCCAAACCAATCTGAACTCTCTCTCATCCTCCCCAGGGCTTGGTCACTGCTAAGCAAGGACTCTAGAGTCAGATTGCCGGAGTACAAACACTGGCTCTGCCCCTTACCAGTTTTGGGGCTTCAAGCCAGTCACTTGATTCCTCTGTACCTCAGTTTCCTCACCTGCAAAATGAGATCTATCTCAGAAGGTTGAGGAGAAGAACAAATGGATTAAAATACATAAGGCATTTAGACTAATCCTTGGCATATAGTAAGTACTAGCTGTGTTGGATGTTATTATTGTAGCTAGTCCATGGTGAAGGCTGGGGATGGGGTACCACCTCTTCACCTACAACCGTATCAGCATCTACCTCTCAGGCTTTCAGTAGAAGAATTAGCTTCGCTGCATGCCGTCTTTTCTACCTAATTCTTACTGTTTGAACATTTTGCTCTGTGTCCTTCAGTTTCTTAGCCTTTTGGAACTCAAAATGCCTTTTCCCTTTAAAAAACCTGAACTTCTCTAATTTAAATCCTTGACTCTGCCATAGATATCAAGAAATAATTGAACTAGTGGAAGTTAAAAGTCAATCATTTGTCTTCTGCACTTGTCTCTCCACTAAGGTAATAACCTTGAACCCCATGACCAGGTAGATATGGGAGAATACACCTGTGAGTTAAAGGCTAGCATGTCCTCTTTTTCTAAGGTGAAAATGGCATTTCTGTCCCTTTTTTTCCTTTCCTTTCCTTTTCTTTTTTTTTTCTTCTTCTATTCTTTTCAACATCAGAAACCTTCAAAAGAGAGAGATAGAAAATAGTATGAGAGGGAAGAACTGGTGCAGCCCATGAAAATCCCTCTTAGGAAATGGATGGCTCTCAGGTCAGAGGTTAGAGAACATTGCTTGCTCTTTGTGTCTTTCTGATACCATCTCTCTGCTTTCACCCTCTTCTCTCTTCCTACTTCCTTCCTCTGGAGAGCAATAGAGATTTTATTTAATATTAGGCAGAGGAATTCAACTGGAACACCCCAAGGTGAAGCACTGTCTTCCAGGCAACAGCACACATTTGGAAAGCAGACAGGTCGTTAGTTTCTCGGAACTAGTTACTTCCTAACTGAATGGCTAGTCTGATCATTGGTGGGAGAAGAGTAACCAGGTGGCTACATTAGCCACCTCAGTCCCAGACTTCAAATAGTTCCAGAAATCACCACAGCAGACAAATGCTAGCCAAAGCATTATCCCAGTAAGCTAACGACTGGACACAACTGATGGAAAAATGCAAAAATATACAAAAACAGGTGTGACATAGCCCTGTGCAACCACACAAGAATGACTCACACCACCAGGACTCGGCTGCTATCACTGCTTTTGGAGCAAAGATCCTAATGATTTTACTGAAAAGTTAAAGCTTGTAATAATACTGTTCTTCACAAAAGCTTTGTTCTGTTCTGAGCAAAAACAGCCTCGACACCTTGGGAACCAATGGTTAGGTAACTGAAGAAATTTGTTTAAATCATGGATCTCCCACTGGGATTTTCATTTTAAGCTCTAAATATGTTTTGGGTTACTGAAGCAGATTCTCTGGCATGAGAGTACATCCTCTGAGGATACCAAGAGATATATCGCCTCATCCAGGCCACTAGGGCAATATCTCATGAGTTATGACCCATTACCCACACGGTCCCTGGAAGCATCTGCTTGGCTCCAAAGTTACAGCTTAAAGTCTTCAAAAGCCTTTTTAAGAAACAGCTAAATGACACCAGCCGGCATTTTAAATCGACCCACATTCATTTGAACTTGAAGTGTTCAAACTTTGTGCAAGAACCAGTAGCCCTTTTTTCTCATCAGCCCTGTTCAACCTCAGTACAACATTCTTCTTCCCGCTGATTGGCTCCAGACACGTGTTTTAAATGTCAGCTTTTCAGGCACAGCTTCAGCTCAGTGGTTACAACAGAGTTCATTATGATATATGAGAGGCAGGATCCTTGAGACTGCCCCAGGCAGGGAGCTTTTAAAATCTCAAATTCATTTATGTATGTAAATGGAGCCGTCCCCATGTTTCTGTAAAACCACAAAGCTATTGATCACTTTCATTGACGTCTCTTTCATTTTAATAGTCTCAGGCTGATATTAAATGTATAATTAAATCACTGCCCGATTGTTTGGTCTCAGATAATGGTTAACAGCTCACACTTAGCGAAGGGTTTGTTATGGTCTACTCACTGTGTTAAGCTATTTATGAACATTATTCAATTTGGTATACCAACATAAGCCTCAGGAAAGTTCAGGAAACGTGCCTGAGGCCACAGTGCTCATGAGGCCCAGGACTGCCTCATTTCCAGGCCCCAACTCTCAACACCCCCTCCAGACCACACCACTGCTTGCATAGCATAATTTAATCAAACGGCAAGACTCTGCCTTCTCTACTTTCAGCCCCAAATTCAGAACCAAACATGACTGTGACCCTCAGAAGATGTCTAATTTTCCTCTTTGAAATGTCTTTCCTTTTTTTCTCTCTCTCTTTTCCGTTTTACAATCTCTTTGTCCTCCTCCACCTTACAAAGTCTCTGGCCTCTTGTAAATGACTGGAGTCCCAAGCTCCTCCATCGCTGAATGCCTCTCCAATAGCACAACATTTCCTTTAGGATGTGTCAATTAGTCTCTTGAAAAATCAAGGCAAGGGGCTGGCAATGTGGCTCCCTTGCCTAACATGTGTGAGATCATAGGTTGCCTAACACATGGAACCTAGGTAGAGTGCTTGCCTAACGTGTGTGAGTCCTCAGGGTTCCCTGGGACTAAATCCCCAAAACCACACAAAAATAAAAAAAGTAAGGTGGGACCTTACAAAATATCAACATTCTCTTTCATTTAAATTATTTTCACTAATACACATGAACATTCTGAAGTAGAAATTGTAATTCTTGTTTCTTGATTTTCAAAAATATATTTTTAGAAAGTGAAGCCCTATTTTATAAAACGATGACTATGCCTCATGAAAAATTAAAAGGTACTAAATTGAGGAAAACATTTTGTCATAAAAACTGATAAACTTGTGCTGATGTTTTGCCTCTTAATAGCCCATTCTTAAAATAATCTAATGTCAAGTACCTTAAAAATTTAACTTAGACCAGCTAATTTTTTTCTTATACATTGTATTTTAATTATTGACTTTCACTTTCATCCAGTTTTCACACTTTCATAACATTATGTTTGGTAATTCATTTTACGCCATTAAAATGTAGAAACACTGTAAATCAGTATAGAATGTTATATATAGTATTGTTAAAACTTAAGTGTATCTTAAGTGTATGTATTAGTCTAATAAGGTATTTACAATAATTAACTTCATCATGGGGCAAAGTTTAATATTCTTTAAAATTATTACATAAATATCATCTAAATGGTGGAGTTGCATTTGACTGCTTTGTGAAAATGGGATGATATAAGTGCAAAAAAAAAAGCATTTTTAGGAAAACTTACAAAGAAGCGGCAGAGGTTATAAGTTCTATCTTCCCGCTGTCCTACAGTGAAGCAACATTGGGTCATGAATAACCAGACATACCACAGAAAGAGCACTGGGGGAAGAGCCCAGCACCTGTGCCACTTCACATAGGGACAGAGTGATTAAAAGGGTACAGAAGAGAGTGAGACACCTAGAGCAATGGGACTTCACTTAGATGATTATCGTGTAATTATTTATTTTATTTTGGCACTGAGGATTAAACCCAGGGGCACTCTACCAGTGAGCTACATCCCCTTTTTACTTATTTTTTTAATTTCAAAACAGGATACAGCTAAGTTGCTGGGGATCTTGGTAAGTTGCTCAGACATGCAATCCTCCTGTCTCAGCCTCCCAAGTACTGGGATTACAGAAGTATACCACTGCACCTGGCTCATGTAATAATTTTAAATAATATCCAAATTTGGCTGGACGTGATGGTGCATGCCTGTAATCCCAGTATTTGGGAGGCTAAGATGGGAGGATCTCAGGTTCCAGACCAGCCTCAGTAACAGTGCAGCCTCAGCAACTTAACAAAACCATGTGTTTTGTTTTGTTTTGTTTTGTTTATTTTTTTTAATTGGTGCACTGTAATCATACATCTTTGTTAGGTACAAGCTGAAAAAGGCATACATGCACACATTTCTCATTTAACCCTTCCCCGATTCCCACCCCACTCCCTCCTCCTTCCTCCTTCTCAAGTTCAGTTTAGTGATTGACTTTAATATGTTTGTGAAAGTACATCATGTGCACTAGGGTGTCCCCCCTCCCTCCATCACCTTCTGTTAAGTCAAATTATTTGCTCATCTAAGGTTTCTCCTTCTTCCTCTGGAGTCCCTCTTATGTCCCATTTTCTCCCTAGCTTCCACATATTAGGGAGAGCATATGAATTTTTACTTTTTGTGACCGACTAATCTCACTTAACATAATGTTTTCCAGTTCCATCCATTTCCCTGTAAATAACATGATTTTGTTCTTCTTTATGGCTGAGTAAAATTCCATTGTGTACATATCCCATAGTTTTGTAATCCATTCATCTGTCGATAGACATCTTGGCTGGTTCCATAGTTTGGCAATTGTAAATTGTGCAGCTATAAACATAGATACACATGTATCTGTCTGATAGTTTGGTTTCCATTCTTTTGGGTAGATAGCCAGAAGTAGTATTGCTGGATCATATGGTAGGTTCATTCCCATTCATCTGAGGATCCTCCATACTGTTTTCCAAAGTGGTTGCACTAATTTGCAATCCCACCAGCAATGTATTATGGTTCCCACTTCTCCACACCCTCGCCAGCATTTGTTTTTGTTCATGTTTTTTATGATTGTCATTCTGATTGGAGTTAGGTGAAATCTCAAGGTAGTTTTAATTTGCATCTCTCTGATTGCTAATGATGTGGAACATTTCCTCATACATTTATTGGCCATTTGAATTTCTTCTTTTGTGAAGTGTCTATTTAGATCCTTTGTCCATTTTTTGATTGGGTTATTTGTTTTCTTAGCTGTGAGTTTCTTGAGTTCTCTGAATATCCTAGATATTAGTCCTCTATCAGAAGAGTAGTTGTCAAACTTAAAATCATTTGGAACAACAAAAAGCCCAGAATAGCCAAAGTCGTTCTTAGCAACAAGAACCATGCAGGAGGTATCCCAATACCTGACTTCAAACTCTACAACAAAGACACAGTAATAAAAACAGCATGGTATTGACACAAAAACAGATACATAGACCAATGGAGCAGAATAGAAGATTCAGAAACAGACCCACATGCTTACAGTCAATTGATATTTAACAAAGGAGCCAAAAACACACACTGGAAAACAGATAACCTCTTTAACAAATGGTGTTGGCAAAACTGGTTAACCATAGGCAGGAAAATGGAAATAAACCCCACTTCCTCACCCTGGACAAGAGTCAATTCAAGGTGGATCAAAGACCTGGAAGTTAGGCCAGAGACATTGCAGCTACTTGAAGAGGGCATAGGCCCAACACTTCAACACATAGGCACAGGTAAAAACTTTCTCAACAAGACCCCAAAAGCACAAGCAACTCAAAGGAAGATCAATACATGCAATTGCATTAAACTGAAGAGCTTCTGTGCAGCAAAGGAAACTATCAAGAGGCTCAACAGAGTGGGAGAAAACCATGTTTTAAAGTAAAAAAAATAAAATAAGGTTGGGGTGGGGGAAGAAGCTCAGAGGTAGAATGCCCCTGTGTTCAATCCCCAGCACCACCAAAATTTGCTCCATGATAAGATTAATTATTGTAAGTATCTTATTGGACTGACAGTCTTGCGACAATGGGACGTGGGATGGTCTTGTGAGAAAGGGAGTCTCTTGCTGAATTCTGGGATTGCCTGACTCTGTGGAGTAAGCCTTTCTCCAACCCTCTCTTTCAAAAGGGTAAGAAATGAGCTTCAGGAAGTCTCTGGATTTGTATCTTCTCAGAATCTGAGCCATTATTTTTAGCATATTCTCATTTCAAATAGGGACAATTGGGGCTAGAGATGTGCAAGGCCCTGGATCAATCCCCTGCACCTCGAAAGAAAGAAAGAAAGAGAGAGAGAGAGAAAGAAAGAAAGAGAGAAAGAAAGAAAGAACTCCAAACTCATCAAAAGGACACAGTAGCCAACCTGGAGGGGCTCCCAATAGTCATATCTGAGACAATTTAAGTAACAAGAAAAGATGATGGTAATGAATTATAACCCATAGACTAAAATAAGATTCCAAGAGTCCCTAATGATTATATAAGTAAATAAATCTTTATTATGGTAGATTTCCAACTAATAAATGTTGGATGAAGGAATGATGAAAATAGAAAATCAATTTGGCCAACACCACAGGCCTCATTGTTTCAGACAGGAATCGTTGATAAATGCTTAGATTTGTGGATAAAAGTCTGATGAGAAACAAGATAGCTTCCGAGTTCCAAAGTGTCTCTCCATAAAATGCACACTAGTTACAAGAAAGGAAAGAGTAACTTCTTGGAGAAAGCCTAGAAGACATCTCCTTAACAAGTGATTAGGATAAACATCATCAGTAATGGATTAACTTGATACCATGTGCCTCTCAGCATGACACGCTCAATATTGCTTTTGTGGTATTCTTGCCAAAGAATAGTTCATAACCTAAATTTGATTTGTGAGGAAAGTTCAGAGTGCACACTGAGTGACATTCTTCAAAACGTCCGGTCAATACTCTTCAAACGTGTCAAAGCCAAGAAAGAGCCCTTTACCAACCTTTCCAAAAGCCTATCACATGGCCTACCCAGTCATAAGCTTCTTTCCCTCCCTCCCTCTCTCCCAGCATAACCTCTGGTTTCCCTATGATAGTATTCACTGCCTCATATTTCCTTTTGCTTGTTTGTTTTGCTGCCTGAGTGTGCGTCTTTAAACTCAATAGTTTTGTCTGTTTTCAAATTTTTACAGTGTTTAATAAGTCAGTCTCTCTCTCTCTCTCTCTCTCTCTCTCTCTCTCTCTCTCTCTCTCTCTCTCTCTCTCTCTCTCATTCTCTCTGTTTATTTTGGTACTAGGGATTGAACCCAGGAGCATTCTACCTCTAAGCTATACCCCCAGCCCTTTACTTTATTTTTTATTTTGAAACAAGGTCTCACTACATTGCTGAGACTGTCCTCACACCTGTGATCCTTCAGTCTCAGCAGCCCAAGTCCTGGGATGACAGGCATGTGCCACTATGCCTGGCTCAAGGCTCTTTTAATCTACAGATTTTCCCTCCCATCTTTTTCTTTTCTTACATTTTATCTGCTGGAGACCTCACACCACTGACCTGGCTTCCCACAGCCTGCTGGTACTGGTTGCACATGCATGACGTGGTTCCACACACTTTTCTGTCCTCTGCTTTTCCTGAAAATTGGCAGCTGGATCCAAAGTCTTGATTAGACTCGAAATAAATCCCTTTGGGAAGTCTGTATGCAGCAATTTTGCCTCTCTTGTGATGTTAGCAGCCATTGGCGCACGTTGTCCAGATCCATTAATTCACAGGGAGGAGCAAAAAATGGTGAAAGTCTGTAATTAGCATTTTATCTGCATTTATTAGCTGGAATATTTTTGTAATTAGTTTTGCCTGTATGAATAAAAATTATTTCTTTTCCTTTAAATTCTACTATTTTACTGGAATATTTCTTGGTATAGTTCTTTCTGGGTATATATTTTAAGGTATACTGTATGTTCTTTCAATATGCAGTTTCAATTTTTTTTTCAGGAATGTTTTCTTAACCTGTACTTTCTAGCATTTATTCTGTTTGCATCCCTGGAATTCCTTCTTCAAAACACCTCTGTCATCCATTGGTTGGATCTTCTTGGCCCACTTTCAATAATTGTCATTTTTTTCTTGACTCTTATCTATTTGTTTATTTTAAGCTTTCTTTTATTTTTTGCCACTATTTGTTGTGCTTATTCCTTTTATGATTCTCCAGTTGGTTTTTGTATTCCTATAGTGATTTTCTAAAATTTATAATTCTTTCTTGAGTTCTGTCAGCTTATTTGAAGCCTTATACTTCTATATGATACGATTTTTAAATGTCTTTTAATTTGTCTTGAAATGGTAGTCAAACATAGCTTCTTATTTTTTGCAGTACTGGTGGTCAAACCCAGGGCTCCCTGCACACTAGGCAAGTGCTCTACATTTCTACCAGTGAGCTGCATCCCCAGCCCTCCATACATAATTTTGATCAGTTCATGGATATGGCCTTCTGGGGTGATTTTCTTTTTTTAGTAATGATTTTATTCTATTCCTTATTCTCTTTTGTTGTTGTTATAATAACTTTTATAGGATTTGACCCTTTTTTTCATCCTTTAACTTAAAATCTCCCTCAAATATTGACACACATTTGAACTAAACTATATAAACATATTTATACTATGTTTAAACTAGTATAGACATATTTAGTATACTAGTATAAAAATTTGAAGAGATACTGGTTGAATTCAAGGCAATAGTTTTTTATAGGCACTACCATATTTGAAAAATTTATGAAATTACAACTCTAGGAAAAGTATGAGCAAGGGTGAGGCAGGACAAAGTGGAGCCAGGCAAGAAAATACTATAAAGGTCAGAAAATGATATGGTGGGAGAATTATCCCTGAAAGGAATCATGCACTTCAGGAAGATGACACTGGACAAGATTTATTTCAGCCACAAATAATTTTGGAAGACTGAGAAGTCAGTATTGGACACTTCAAAGGACCACATCCAAAGGAGTATGTTTTTTTTTAATATTTCTGGCAGACAGAAACTAGAAAGTAAAAGAAAAGAAGATCTGGTCAGGAAAACTAGACCTCTCTGTGGGAAAGAAATGAACTTTCAAAAACTAGATTGGATAAATAAAAAAATTTTTAAATCTTTCCTGAAGGAATAGTGGAGTAGCAGAGAGAAAATAATCTGTATTTTTCTCATTTGGTTTTAATTTGGGGAAAGAAGCAAAGATGTTATTGGACCTCTAAAACACTGAAATCCAGCAGAGTGGAGGGCCTATTTGAGATGTACAGTCATTTCAATGTTTTAGAGGTCCAATTCCACTCTGCAGAAAAAAAAAATGTCCTGGATTCATTCCTTTCTACCTCCCCCAAAATATTAATTCTACTATTTTCCTCTTTTTCTCTGGCATCATCATTTTCTCCTTCTCTCCTGATACCATATTCATATGACTTAGTATAAATCCATCTTTTCTTTGCTTTTTTTTTATACTGTGAATTGAATCCAGGGTCATTCTACCTCCAAGCTATACCCAGTCCTTTTTTTGTTTTGAAACAGGATCTTGCTAAGTTGCCTAGGGTCTCACTGAGTTGCTGAGGCTGCTCTCAAACTTGTGATCCTCCTGTCTCATGAGGCCTCCCAAGTACTAGGATTACAGGTATGCACCTCCACGCCCTGCTTATCAATCCATCTTAAAAAAAAAAAAAAAAAACTACCTTGATGCCAAATCCCTCCACAATTACCACCTTTATTCTTTATTCCTTTTCATAGCAAAACTCCAGAAACAAGTTCTCCACTTGTTTTCTTTGCCTTCGTCCTTTACTTGATCCAATCACAACAAGCTTTGTTCTCACTAAACCACTGAAAGGATTCATCAAGGTTATAAATGACCTATACATCTGAGTGGTGGGATGACTGGACACGGTAGCCACTCCGTCTTGATAGAAAATCTTGCTTCTCTAGACTTCTGTGACCACAAACCCACCTGGTTTTCCTACCACAATGGCTGCTTTCTCTCAGTCTCCCTTGCTGGTCCTCCTCCTCTTCTAAACTCCTAAATGGTAAAGTGACCCAGAACTTTTCTCACAGTCCTCTTTTCTTACCTTTCCTAAGTACTCTCCTCCTAAGTGACTTTGTCCTTCCCAGAGCTTCAATACCCACAAGACGGTGGTGATTCCCAATGCCCCTCTCCAGCTGGGACTCTCCAGCCTGGTCCCGTCTTCTTGCTCACTGGTTTCATTTACATGTCTAATGGGCACATCAAATTTAACATGGCTAGAATACAGCTGTTGATTTTACCTTTTCCTCACTTATATTGAATGTTCTCCTTGCCTCAAAAATCTTTCTCCATATTAAAAACTGCATCACGCTGTCTCCTCCAGTTCCCCAAGCCATAAACCTACACTTCATCCTTTCCCCCCTCATACCCTGTATCCAATCCAGCAATGTTAGGACAACTCCTCCCCCACAGTATTATTTCATCTGACCACTTCTCAACCCCTTCATTTCTACTCCTGAGTCAATTATCCACCATCCTCTCCCACCTGATGCACTGATGTATGCCGCCCCCCGCATAATCTCCCTTCTAGCTTTTAACCCCTAAAGTCTTTGCCAAGTGCAGCAGCCAAAATGGCCTTTCCAAAACAAGGACAAATTATGTTGCTCCCCTGTTTAAAAGCCCCCTACGTGTTTCATTAAATTTAGGCAAAACAAATTCCTTAGCATCTTGTACATGTTCTATTATCTCTACCACATCTCTCCTATCCTCTTCTCCTTCTCCTTCTCCATCTCCTTCTCCCTTTCCCTTTCTCCCTTTCCCATATCCCACTCTGGCCAACCAGCCCTCCTTACTATTCCTTGACCCTGCAAAACACATTCTCACCTGCAGCTTTTCTGCTTGCATTACTTCTCCCTGCAGCCTCTTCATTATTCAAACATCAAATATCATGCTCCAGCCAAAGCCTCTCCAACTAAAGCCTTTCCAACCTCAATCTCACCTGCCCTTTTCCTCATTGTCTGGGTTAATCTTCTCCATAGCCTATACAGTAACTGAGGTTATCTTCATTATTTACATGTTTATTATATATCTTCCCATTACAATTTAAGTCTCTTTGGACACCACCAATTTTGTTCGCCTCTATGTTCCCAGGACCTAAGATAGTGCCAGTACATCCAGGTGCTCAGCAAATGTGTGTGTGTGTGTGTGTGTGTGTGTGTGTGTGTGTGTGTGTTACTGGAGATTGAACCCAGGGGCATTCTACCTCTGAGCTACACCCTCAGCCCTATTTTTCTTTTTTCTTTTGAACAGGGTCTCACTAAGTTACAGAGGACCCCACTAAGTTGTTGAGGCTGTCTATGGACCTGTGATTCTCCTGTCTCAGTCTCCCAAGTACTGGGATTATAGGCATGTGCCACCATGCCTGACTCAGCAAGTGTATTTTAATTGATTAAAATTTACCTTTGTTGCAATCTCTACTAGGTAACTTTTTTTTCTAGATGAAGAAAAATTAGAAATGGTAATTTGGGATTAAATTCTTTCCATCTCATCATGCAAGTTGGTGTCATGGGAAGAATTCAACTGGGAAGCAGATCTGAAACTGAAGACTCATGGTACATATGACCTTGGGCAAATCATTCTGCCTCTTTGGGACTCGGGTTCCACATCTTGATCAAATGAGGGACTTGAACTAGATGACTTCCATATTCCAGCTTTACAATTTTTAACTTTATAGCATTTTGGATTCATCAGAAGTGTTTTGAGACATTTGTTTTTACAGTAAACCACATATTATTTTTTATTATAATTTTACCTCTATTATGGCATTTGCTAAAACTTTCTTTGGATTAGAATTATTTTAGTAGTTTCACATCTCTTTTGCCTACCCAGACATGTACCCCTGGAAGGCAAGGATATACCCTGTTCATCTTTTATCTCCCTCATCTTAGAGCATATTGAAGACTCTAGATAAATGCTTATCAGATAAAATTGAACTACAAAATGTGAGGAGTTTAAAATCTTAAATGATTATGTTATTAGATAAACTTCCTGTATTCCAGACACAATTTGGGGATATAACCACTAATAAACCAATATAGCAAATAGTTTACATGTTAATATAAAAAAGGAGAGAACAGGACACAATATCCCATTGCAAATTAAACATTAAAAGAAATTAGCAATTACTTTCCATGTTCTAAGTTCTATCCTGTAATCACAGAGAGGCTTCCAGAAAAAAAAAAAAACTTTAGGCATACCTCCCTTTTATTTATTTATTTTTAAGAGATAAAGACTGGTAAAGGGATAGAGTAAAAAGTTTCTGCCCAGAACATTGCAAATTTAGGACCTATGGATTCCATGATGCCACTGCCATGCAGATTAACAGGAAGGCCAAGGACAATGAATTCATTTTAAGTTCTTGTTTTTCTTCCTTGGGAAGTTAAGGAAGCACCCCTCCACATCCTGGGCCTTGGATAGAGTCAGACGGAGGACTAGAGCAGGGAAGGCACAGACAGGCATATGTGGGACTTGCTCTGGGGCTTCACATTTATAACACCTAAACAGCAGAAGCCCTTTCCTTCTGTTATTAGAAAGGAAAAAAGCATGAATAATAATGTTAAAATTAGTTATCATCAATGTGTTCAAGACCAGCTATCACCATATGCTGGCTACTTAAATTAAGCAAGAGCCAATGTGTAAGTGTTTAGCTTTTTTTTTTTTAATGAAATGGTTTGTTATGGATATCCTAGTGGTCTGTGAAAAGCTGTGTTGGCCTTCTTATCAGAAGACAGAGCTTTTTACTTCCTAGCATATGATGTAAGAAGCATGTTAGTACATTAAACATATCATAATTTTCTGTCTTAAAGATCATTTTAGAAGACTTCTGCTTCTGGAAATTTGGAGCAGATATACTCTTCCCCATTCCTCCAATAAATACTATGAAAAAATCTAGACAACAAACAATTCAATAAACACAAGAAGACTCTGAAAGGTCTTCTTTTAAAAAAGTCTGAAAGATTCTGAACTGTACTTCTTGAGAGGATGTTAAACTGACACCCTGCCTCAAGATATACCTTGCAGTACCTTACTCTCATGTTTTAGTTTAGTGTTTAATTTTTCCCAAATAATGCACATGGGAAATATCTCCTTGCTCAGTAGAAGGCATTTTACCATGGGTAAATCCTACCATTTTTCGCATCTCTCCCTGATAGTTCTGAATGAAAGGAAAACAAACTTCAAAAGCACCCAACTGGCAGTAGAGCCATGGCCCCAAGTAGGAACCAGCTTCTTGTGTGACCTGATCTCTTCTCTCTTCTGGGATGAGAAGTTTCAAAGAAGTCTCAGAGCAATGAATTCTTTATCTGACTCTTAACAATACATTCTTAACATTTATTGAGCATCAACTATGTGCCAGACATTCTTCTAAGTGCTTTAAAGGGATTACACATTTAAAACCCCACCCCATGAATCAGATTCACTCCTTTACATTTGGGAAACCAAGGCAAAGAATTGTTGCACAAATGGCCCAAGTCACTAGGCAAGTGGGAGAACCATCATCAGCAATCCAATCGCCAGTCTTCCCCAGCTTTGGAGAACAAATGCATAAAGCAGTGTTTTTCATAGTTGGTCCAATGTTTGCTTGGGGATCTTGAGGCAGAGGGAGCACTTGTTTTGAACCTGGACCCTGCCCCAGCATTACTGCATCCAGAGTCTATAGTTAAGGTCTAGAAATCCACCTGCTGAATAATCACCCAGGGGATTCTTTTGTGCATCGAAACTGAGAACTCACTCTTGGACTATAGCTCCTACAAGAAAACCCACTGATTCCTGAGATAAGCAGATCAAACACAAGCCCTTCTTGATGGCCCAGTAAGTCCTTATCTTTCCAAACCATGAAAATGGAAATCAGAGCCAGCAGGTGAGTGTGGCTGCTCCCAAGCAAGGATTCTGCTGACAACGTTCTCTAATCCCAGCAGATGAAACAGCCATGAATGGTGAACAGACTTGATTAGAAGAGTCCTAATAGGGGCTGGGGGCTAGTTCAGTGGTACAGTGCTTGCCTAGCATGTGTGAGGCACTGGGTTTAATCTCTAGCACCATAAAAGGAAAAAGAAGAGTCCTAATAGTTTTCTCACTTAACTGAATCTTATACTATACTTCTGGCCAGTATTCTAGGCGATGACCACCTGTATTTACTAATTGATTGTACTAGAGATTGAACCCAGGGGCTTCTACCTCTGAGCTACACTCCAGCCCTACTTTGTTTTTTAGTTTGAAACAAGATCTTGTTAAGTTGCTGAAAGCCTTGCTAAGTTGCTGAGGCTGTCCTCAAACCTGTGATCCTCCTGTACCAGCCTCCGAAGTACTGGGATTACAGGAGCACTCCACTATGCCTGGTGACTATGATTGTCTTTAGAAAACAAAATAAATAAAGCTAGGCATGGTGGTGCACGCTTGTAATCCCAGTACTTGGGAGGCTGAGACAGGAAGATTACAGGTTTGCGGCCAGCCTCAGCAACTTAGTGAGGACCTTTGCAACTCAGTGAGACCCTGTTTCTTTTCTTTTCTTTTCTTTTCTTTTTTTTTTTTTTTTTTTTTTGGTGATACTGGGGATTGAACTCAGGGGCATTTTACCTCCGAGCTACACCCCCAGCCCTACTTTTTAGTCTATTTTGAAACAGGGTCTCACTAAGTTGTGGAGTGCCTCACTAGGTAGCTGAGGCTGGCCACGAACCCGGATCCTCCAGTCTCAGCCTCCCAAATGCTGGGATTACAAGCGTGCACCACGAGACCCTGTTTCAAAATAAAAAACAAAATAGGTCTTGGGATGTAACTCAGAGGTAGACTGTCCCTGGGTTCAATCCTCACCATCAAATTAAATTTAAAAATTAATTAATTTCAATTAATTGCACAGAACATGCATCAAAGTAGCTCACAATTTAACTCTGGAGGTACTATCATTTACAATTAGCATTGTCCATGTTAAAATAAAAGGTATTATCAAAGTTCATTTACAAACAGCATTTGTAAACAGCATTTTCTCCTGAGCAATCTAAGTACATGTGCCTTTTATGATGTAATGTTTCAATGCTGATAAAAATTGACAGGATTAAGAGATAACTAGTTGAGGACTCATTATAAATGTTGGACTGAAGAAACTAAATATGTTTCTACTGTGTAACAAGTATTACTGAAGGAAGTCCAAACATTAATGTAAAAATATAATAATAATGTGGCCTAATTTAAAAACAAACCTAAGCCAGGCGTTGTGGCACATGACTGTAATTTCAGTCCTTGGGAGGCTAAGACAGGAGGATTGCAGATTTGAGGCCAGCTTCAGCAGCATAGTGAGGCCCTCAGAAACTGAGATCCTGTTTCAAAATAAAATAAGGTTGGGGGTGAAGCTCAGAGGTAGAGTGCCTCTAGGTTCAATCCGCAGTAACACATACACACACATACACACACACACACACACACACACACACACACACACACATACACACGCACATCCAAAAAGAAGTGTTAATAGCTTTCTTTTGGTTATATTTGTAGATAATCACATAATGCTGTTTGATGGAAACGCTGTTTTCTATAATGCTTAGACTAGTACTTAAAAGAGTTGGTGGGTGGATGTAAGAGGATAAATGAATAAAACATTTAATAAGATAGGGCTAATGTGAATTTTGTGAACCAAGAAGAGTATGTGGAGGAAGGTAACATTTTCCCAAAGTTTTGTTAAAATATCTCTATGCACTTGAGTCTGGTACAAAGCTGGACTGTTTGGACCACCCAAAGCCATATTCATAATATAAACATAGGCTTTGGAGTCAGACAGTCCTGAATTCAAATCTTACTGAATTACTTAATCCACTTTCATAATTTTTCAGTCTCTTTTCCTTCACCTATAAAATTGGCATACTAATGTATGCTTTACAAAACTGTTGGGGAAATAAGTGAGATAACAAATGTTAAGCATCTAGTACCACAACTCCTATGCAATTCCTACTCATTCTCTTTTCTTCCCTCTTCCCCACAGAAGAGGCTAGTTCCAATAATGATGATGATGATGATGATGATGCCAAAAGGAACTCCATTAACATGAACTTAGAAGATGGCAGTAGATGGAAGTTGTACTTGCAAAGATTCATCGTGCACAAATAAAGTACAAGAGAAAGTTAACATTGATCATCTAACTACTCTTCTAAAAAATATTTCTTTAAAGTCAGATGGTTTGTGGTTTGTTTCCACTATTAGTAAAAATAAAAATTGCAGAAACAATACTTGAACTATTTTAAATTTTATGTTATTTCCTCTCTTTTCAAATCTTTATCACCTTAGAAAGACTGCTATGTATAGTCAGCAAATCTTAGTTGTTGGCACAGCAGGAATTTTTGAGTTCTCCAGAATTACAGGTAATAATGCAGCTCTGAAACCTCACTCCCCTCCCAGGCTGATGCAGAGGTGGTATGGCCAGAGGATACAGCTTAGCTGTGTGAGCTGGTGGGGTGGGAGGGGAGGAGCAAAGCAGAGAAGCAAGAGTGACAGGAGCAGGAGAGTGCTTTTCACAAACCTGGGCTATAGCCGAGCCGCAGTGGAGCTTGGGTGCCTCCACAGAGGTGTTGGAGACAGGTGATTATTCCACAGCATCCTTCCCTTTAAGAAAGAAACATCTGGCAAGGTAGTTTCCAACAGGTAAGAAGAAGAACGAAGATTACAAGTAGCCTGTGTTATCCTGTTGTTGTATTTAATGTGGGCCTTGGCAAGCCTGGGAAGCTATAACAAGCCCTGTCTATTTCTGTTGATGGATGTTCCTCCATGGATCTCACACTGCTCAGGCCTACTTGCAAAAGCAGCCTGTTTCTTATGGCCAGATCCCTCCTCCAGAGCTGCCTTCAGAAGCCAATGGTCATGTCTCAAGGCCTGATGGACTTACAGAGACCTTGAACTCTGATGGGACCATTATGGTGGTTTTGGGGTGTTGGTCCAAATTCGCCCGACTGAATGAACTCTGGCGAGGCTCAGCACACAGGACCCTCTCCCTCCATCCCAGCAGCCAGTAGTGCCTTGCCATTGTCACCAGGCAGTGACTCTCTCTGTCCCTCTCTCCTTGCTCTGTCAGCTCATCAGGTGCAGAAAATCCAGATGGTTTCTTTATCTCCCCTGAGCTTAGAGCTCATCTTCTTTTTTTTATCACTTATGTCTCTCTCATCCATGCTAAAACATCATGTTCTGCAAGAACAAAGAGCCCAATTCCTGGCTTTGACTTACAAGGCAGAGCCTTGAGAGCCCTGGGTTTTCACTTTAGAGCCAGGTATTTGTGAAATAAAATGTTTAAGGGGAGGGAGCTCAAGGCAGTGGATTTCAAGATCTTAGCTTAAATGCCAAGAGATTTGTCCGAGAGGACTCTAAGCATTTGAACAAGCCAGAGAGTACGGGAAGATGCATGTGGATATAATGGCCAATTTTCTACCATGCAAAGAGGGGATGCTGGGCTGCAGAGAGGAGAAGGGTTTCCATACAGACCAGGATACCTGGGCTACTATTTACATGGGTCTTTGTGTAAATTAGAAGAAAGCACTCAATCCTCAAGACATGTGACTTCTATTTTCCAGAAAATTTTTACAATAAATGTATAAATCAATGATGTCCCTAATGTAAACAGGACCCCTTGGGTGTGATGCTGTTTTGCAGTGTGTATAACCTGGTCTTGAAGACTCTGTGGGAAACACACTGTCCCCTGAATGACCTCATGAGCAAAAGTTATAGGTGAAAAGGAGTTCAAATTCTTTAATAGGTTGAAGATCTAAGACCATAGAGGAGCCGTGCCAGATTTGCCATCATAGGTCTCTGGAAGGACACAGCCTCGGCACACTCCCCACCAGCCTGAAGATGAAGTAGAATAGAAGCTGGCAGCTGGCTCTCTAAGCAGAGACAGGTCAGAAGTCTCAATTCTTGAGGTCTCCAAGAAATCCAGGGTGGCACTGAAAGCCACTGGGGGCTGAAGATCAGCAAAGCTCCTGTGGTTCCAGGCAAGCTGACTCCTAGCAGAGGAACCAGGAGGAGGATGCTGACTTTCAAAATAGCATGTCCTGAGAAGAGCCAGGCTTGGGGTCAGCTCTGGAGGGGGAGATGCTGAGCTTCTGGGGAACACTTGCTGTGTGTGGCCCGTGCCTAAGAGAACATGTGAGGAGCCACATGGCTGTAGGTGTCACAGGGGAGCACGGAAGCCCAGATGCCCTCACAGATGCCACGATGATAGAAAAGGACCCTGGGGACCCAGCCTATATCCAAGGAGAAGAGGAGGAAGGAGGACTGCATTTGACAGTCACTGAGTTACTTTAAATTGGCAGGAATTTCAAATTTCCTCTATTTTGCTCTAAATAAAAGGCCATTACAATTTTTTTGACCATTTGAATTCTCTAACTATGCAAATATCATGCCTGCTGCAAGCAAAACAACTCACCATGTATTTCTCAGGTGTCTCTTTCTCCCCATTTTCCACCTCTTTCTGCTGCAGGCTAGGAATTTGGATTGCATAGTCAAACCCAAGGGGAACATTTAACTCAGTAGAAGTTCAGACTTTTGTTTTTTTAACTGTGAACTATCCTCATGCCTTTTAAGCCTGTCTGTTTTCTCAGAATGACTAGTGATTACATTCTTAAAAAAAAACACCATGGGTGTTTAGGAAACTGGAATAAGAGGTATTAGTGATCAAATTGTGTTCCTGTTCTGTAGTGCACGGCAGAGGGCCTTTCCCCAGCCACGTGTGTTGAACAGGACATCAAAGGAGGACGTCTGTATCACAACAGCCCTTGCACTTGAAAACCTGAGGATCTTAATGGCAGAGACGGAATTCTCCACCAAATACATTTTCCAAAGCGAGAGGGATTTGGATTAAGTATAGAGTCGACAGTAGGTAGTGCTTCCCTTGAAGAATAAAATAGAAAAATTTTTCATTTTACACATTTATACTTAACTTCAAAATTCAGATTCTTTCTGAAAATTAGTAGTTTCAACTCCCCCCTCTAGTCAACTGTAGCTCGAACACGATTGTTATCACCTGTCTCTTTCACATCCTCTAGCACTAACATCATAATGCTCTGTGGGACTTTCATGGTAATAATAATTGCTAACATCTGTTGTCACGAGTATTCTAAGTGTCACATTTACTTATGTCATGAACTAGTCTAAGACTAGGTAAATTAGCTCATTTAATTCTCGCAGCTCTATCGGACAACTACCATCATTATTCTCTATATAGATGGGGGAACTGAGGCACTGACAGGTTATATAAGGTCACATGGCTTGGCTGTGAATTTGGAGACCATCTCTAAATCACACTAGTTTCATATTTAAATTTAGTCTTTAATGAGCTGAAACTAGGGATTGTCTCCTGTCCCTATTATCTAATGTAATGGACAACAAATAAATGATTATTGACTTGACTTGGCTTATGGAAGTAATATGGGAATAATATAAGAATTCTGTCTTCTTTGTAGCCCTAACATAAACCTTTTCATTTTATATAGGGTTGACAAAATAATCTCACTATTGATCATCTTATTCTGATTCCTGGTAAGCTATGTCTCTAAGAAAATTGGTTTAGATATTATATCTGTGGTGAGAACCAAAACTTTGATTTAACCTCTCTGAAACATACTGGTAATACATTTTTACTTGTTGGGAATTGGTTTTTGTTTTGTTTTTCTTTTTGATCAAAGCCTAAAATCTACTTTCAAAATGAATGTCTAGTAGGAAAAATTCTTGCCATTTGTAACATACACTTATTCCTTAAAAGCTAACTGACAAGTTCCAACTGTACTTGGGAAGTTTGTTTCTTAAAGGTACTCTATGCTAAAACATTTTGTATGTGTATTGGGGGTTGATCCCAGGGACATTCTACTCTGAGCTACACCCCAACCCTATTTTATTTATTTTTAAAATAGGTTCTAAGTTTCTGAGGCCCCTCACAATGTTGCCATGGCTGGCCTTGAACCTGTGATACTCCTGTCTCGGTGTCCCAAGTACTGGGACTTCAGATGTGCAACACCATGCCCACCTATATTGAACCTTTAATAAAACAAAGCAAAGCAAAAAAAAAAAAATCTAGTCCTTGTTACATTGTAATTCTATGTAATTACATATGTGTCAGCCTCCTAAGAAAAGATTCTGGCATCCCCAGAGGCAGGGACGAGTCCCTAGCCATACTAGTAATATAAGTAAATAGCATTTTACCTTTCTAAAGCCAGGAGGATCCTTGGCTATCTGAGGAATACCTGCCCAGACTGATTACCAGGGATGTTCTGCAATTTCTTCTATGAGGCTCTTCTTGAGGTTCCGTTCAGAATATGGACATCATGAGAGAAGGAAGATGGTGACGGAGTAAGGACCCTAGATGAGCCTGTCTCTAACTCGTCTCATGGAGCTCCAAACTGAACAACATTCCACATCCCATACTACCCTCATGGAAGGTGACAACAAAAGACAAAAAAATAAAAACTCAGTAATACCTACAAGGCCACCTTTAAACACCCAGGCTGAAAAAAAAAGGGGGGGAGGGGGAGTAACCAACCAGAGAGGCGAGAACCAAAAAATCTTATAGTCAGCAACCTGAGACCTACTTCACAGACATTGAGACCACCAGCCACAGAATCACACAGCCCCGAGAGGAGAGGACAGGCCAGAGGATGGCCACATCCATGTCCCCATCCATCCCAACCCTTGATCTGCCACACACCCAGCAACAGGGGAGGACAGCACCCTCATGGGGTAACTGAAAGGACGACTCCCCCCACCCAAAAAAAGAAGAGGAGGTGAGGACACAAGCAGACTGTAGCTGCACACTGCACACAAAACTCTGAGAATTACATCAGGTCTGAAAAGTACAGATGACCAACCCAGCCTTCTCTGTGGAGAGCGAGGAGTCCCATACTTACACTGGGACAGGACCTAGCGGCACTTGGCACCCTTGCAGGCAGAGTGAGACCTCGGGCTAGGGTTTCACTCACTGCAAGTAACCAAAACATCGGGGCAGCAATCTGACATCACGGCCATAGGTTACTGAGCAAGTGAGAATGCTTGGAACATGCTCTAGAACCTACTATAGTAAGTGGACCTCAAATGGCTGAAAGTTATCCATGCAGAACCAAGAGGGTGACAGAGGCTAAGCTCAAGAGTTTTTGCTTTGTTTTGTTTTTGTTTTCTCTTTACCTTTTTGTTCTATATGTTTCTTTGTTTTTTGCTACTGCTCTGTATTTTTATATTTACAGAGGTTTTTTAACCCCTTTTGTGAGCTATTTATCTCTTTCCTATCTCCTCCCTTCTTTCTTTCCTTTTTTTTTTCTCTCTTTTGTGAAGCAGGGAATTGAGCCTAGGACCCTAGTGAATGCTGGGTAAGCACCCTGGGCCACATCCCCAACTTCCAGCCTAGTAGAGCCTCCTCCCAGCAACTAGCAGGAATCATCCCCTCCCTGCATCTCCTCCCTAATCAGCCTCCTTAGCAAAGTAGGAGATAGAGCAGACAGGGGAGAAGGCTTGAATAAGAGCTTCTGAGCAAACTTCACATCTCTTCTAGCAAGCCTCAAATCAAGAAAACAAAAACAAACAACAACAACAAACAAACAAACAAAGGCAAGGGGACCTCCAAACCCACAAGAGAAAGCAGCTCTATTACTCACTCCAAATTAAGCAATTCTTAAGGTTCCTTTTTATTTTTATTTTTCTCTTTTTCTCTTCCTCTCCTCTGGTGTGTGTACATGCAAGAGATTGTCTATGTTCTATTTTGTATGTCAGACTCCAAGTGTACCTGTGTGCCAGTGCCTCGTATTAAATCCACTTCACTATACCTAAATATTCTTCATCAGCTACTAGAATTCTTTATTTTCACTATCTCTAATCTATACTAAATATTACTCAATATACTCAAACTCTTAGTCTAGATTTTATTCTTTATCTTACCCTATTCTTGCATTCTTTACTCCAGCTCCTTCCTCCTCACTCACCCTTCACCATTGAATACAAAGCAATTTGCCCTTGTACATCAGCTTACTCCTCTAAACCCCTACTGCTGAGGTTGGGCCAGATAGGTGAACCATCAGAAAGGACTGCCAGACACTAAGGACAAACTAATCATAGCTGACAGATGAAACTGTACAACACCCTGCACATTGAAGTTTAAAAGCACACTGAGCACAAACTGCTCTGCTCATACCTGTGGGTCAATTCCCTATTACAGAGGCAACAGACAGGTCCCCAGACCTTAACACCTAGAACCCATCAACATCTCCATCACAGTGGGCAGACAGAACCTGGAGTAATTGCAACCAGTACTGATGAGCTACAGGCAGAAAAACAATGGGGTGATACAGAATACACACTTCAAGGTCAGTATTAAAGGGTGATAAATACACAATAGAAAGCTGAGAATACCCATACAGTAGAGGCTATTCACTTTTAAGACATGCCTCTAAGTAATGTCTACCTCTAGAATACAATACTATAAAAGGAGAGAGATTAGACATAGGAAACCTACAGAGTGAGAGAGAGCTATCAAAAACATAAAGTTAAGAAATCTGAAATCATGAAAAAGAAGAATAGCAAGGAAACATTGAGTCCCCACAATCCCACAACAACAGAACCTGCCAACACAGAATTGCAGAGAGTGCCAGAAGGACAATTCATAACTCAAATAGTAGAAATGATATAGGATTTCTGAAAAGAGTTCAAAGAGAGACTCAAAGAAATGGAGGATCAAATAAAGAATCTGATACCCTGAACAGAAATCAAAAAGAAGGCCTGAAGGAAATGAAGGATGCAATAAATGAAGTAAAGACATCAATACAAACTATCACCCGTAGGCTAGACCATATGGAAACAAAATCTCATTCCTATAAGATGACCACTCCAAAAATGAATGCATAGCTATAATTTAGAAAAAAACAAATGGACATCATAAGTTGGACATTGAAGAGAAGTGGGCCAACTTTGAAAGAGCAAACCTAAGAATAATAGAAATAGAAGAGGGGACATAAGCCAGAACCAAAGGAATCAAAAACCTTTTCAAAGATGTAATATCAGAAAATTTTCCAAACATAGAAAACAAATTCAACACACAGGTACAGAAAATGTATAGAACCCCCATTAGACAAGATCAGAGAAAAGGTTTACCATGCCACTTAATAATCAAATTGATTAATGTAGAGGCCAAAGAGATAATCTTAAAGGCAACAAGAGTAAAAGACCAAGTGACATTCAGAGACAAACCACTATGAATCACTCCAGACTTCTCAAATCAAGTCATTAAATTCTGAAGAGCCTCAAGTAACATATTCCAAACTCTGAAAGAAAACAACTTCCAGCCAAGACTACTCTTTCTAGCAAAGATATCTTTCAAATTTGACAGGTAAATAAAAATCTTCCATGACAAACAGAAACTGAAAGAATTTATATCTTCCAAACCAGCACTAGAGAAAATACTCAAAGAGATAAATTACAATGAAGAAATAACAAGTAAACGTCAGAACCAGAGAGACAATGGTTTCCATCAAACAAACAACTAAGCAAAGAGCAAACATTACCTCAAACAGAAGTTACAATTCAAAATGTTAGGAATTAAAAATTATCTCTCAAAAATTATACTGAATATCAAATGCCTCAACTCCCCAATCAAAATACATAAAGTGGCAAAATGGATTAAACAATTACAATCCATCTATATGTTGTCTGCAAGAAATGCAGACAAAGATACTCACAAACTAAAGCTAGGCGTGGTGGTGCACACTTGTAATGCCAGCATTTGGGAGGCTAAGACCGGAGGATCCGGGTTCGAGGACAGCCTCGGCTACCTAGTGAGACACTCCACAACTTAGTGAGACCCTGTTTCAAAATAAATAATAAAAAATAGGGATGGGGGTGTATCTCAGAGGTAGAATGCCCCTGAGTTCAATCCCTAGTACCATAAAACAAACAAACAAAAAACTAAAGGTGAAAGGCTGGAGCAAAGTAATTCATGCTAATATAACTTGAAGATAAGCAAGAGTAGCAACTCTGGTATCAGACAAAATAGACTTCAAGCAAGCCTAAACTTACCAGAAGAGACAAAGCAGGTTATTTTTTTAGTAGTAAGAGGAATAATCTAACAAGAGGATAAACGATAGTCAATATTTATGACCCAAATAATAGATGCAGCCACTTTCATAAAACAAACTCTTTGTGACATTAAGTCACAATAGATCCCAATACAATAATATTGAGAGACTTCAACACCACTAGATCTGTCTTCTAGACAAAAGATCAGTAAAGATACCTCAGACCTAAGGGACACCATAAACCAAATACACCTACTAAAAACATACAGAATATTCCATCCAACTATAGCTGAATTCATGTTCTTTTCAGCTGCTCATGGAACTTTCTCCAAAATAGACCAATAAAACAAGCACTAGCAATTTCAAAAAATGTGACATAACCCCCTGCATCTTTTCAAACCATAATGGAATGAAACTAGAAATCAACTATAAAAAGACCCAGAGAAACCTCATAAATGCATGGAGACTGAACATCATACTGCTGAATAAGGGATGAGTCATAGAAGAAATAAGAGAAGAAATTTCTAGAAACAAACAAAAACAGAGACACAACTTATCAAAATCTCTCGGACACTTTGAAGGCAGGATTAACAGGAAAATTCATAAAACTTAGTGCTCACATAAGAACAGAAAATCACCAAGTAAATAACTTAATTACATACCTCAAAGCTCTTGAAAAATCAGGAACAGTCTAATCCTAAAGTCAGTATAAGACAGAAAATCATTAAAATCAGATAAGAAATCGATGAAGTAGAGAATAAAAAAAATACAAAAAAAATCAACAAAACCAAAAGCTGGTTTCTAAAAAAAAAAAACAGATGGTTTCCCAGGTGAATTCTATAAAACCTTTATAGAAGAGCTAATTCCAATATTTCTCAATCTATTCCATGAAACAGAAAGAAAGGGGAGTCTCCCAAATACAGTCTATGAATCCAACATCACATTAATACCAAAACCAAATAAAGACAGCTCAAGAAAGAAAACTACAGGCCAGTATCATTGATAAACTTAGATGCAAAACTTCTAAATGAAATACTAGTAAAGTGCATTCAAAACCACATCAAGAAAATTATACACTATGACAAAGTCGGGTTCATCCTAGGAATGCAAGGCTGGTTCAATTTAAGAAAAATAATCCATGTAATTCACCACATAAATAGAACTAAAGACAAAAATCACATGATCATTTCAATAGACATTGAAAAAGCATTAGACAAAATCTAACACTCATTCATGCTAAATACACTGCAGAGAATCAGAATAGAAGGAACATACCTCATCATCATAAAGGCACTATACAATGGACTCACAGCCAATATCAGATTGAATGTGGAAAAACTACAAGAGTGCCCCTTAAAAACAGGAACAAGATGAGGATGTCCACTATCACCATTCTTTTTCAATATAGTACTTGAGACTCTAGCCAGAGCAATAAGGTAAGAGAAAAAAATCAAAGGAGTACAAATAGGAAAAGAAGAACTGAAACTATCTCTAGTTGCAGATAAAATGATATTATATTTAGAAGGCCCAATAAACTTAACCAAAAGGCTTCTAGAACTGATCAACAAATTCAGCAAAGTGTCTGGATACTAAATCAATCTTTAAAAAATCAGAAGCTTTTCTGTATGCCAACCACAAATCCACTGCAAAAAAGAAATACAGAAAGCATTTCCACTCACGATACCCCCCAAAACAATAAAATATTTAAGAATAAACCTACCCAAGGAGGTAAAACATTTAAAAAAGGAATTTAAGATCTTAGAAGATGGAAGGACCTCCAATGTTTTTTGATAGGCAGAATAAATATCATCAAAATGGCCATCCTCCCAAAAGTACAGATTCAATGCAATACCCATTAAATTACCAATGTCATTCTTCACAGACATAGAAAAATTGGTCCTTAAATTCATTTGGAATAACAAAAGATCCAGAATAGCCAAAGTAGTTCTCAGCAACAAGAACCACGCAGGAGGCATCACAATACCTGACTTCAAACTCTACTACAAAGCCACAGTTATAAAAACAGCATGGTATTGGCACAAAAACAGACACAAAGACCAATAGAGCAGAATAGAAGACTCCGCAACAAATCCACATACTTACAGCCAATTGATTTTTGACAAAGGGGCCAAAAACATATACTGGAAAAAAGATAGCCTCTTCAACAAATGGTGTTGGCAAAACTGGTTATCCATATGCAAAAAAAAAAAAAAATTGAAATAAACTCCACTTTCTCACTCTGAATGAGTCAATTCAAGATAGATCAAAGACCTGGAAATTAAACGAGAGACCTTGTAGCTACTTGAAGAGGCATAGGACCAACACTCCAACACATAGGTATGGGTAAAAACTTCTTCATTAAGATCCCAAAGGCACAAGAAATTAAAATAAGAATCAATATATGGGTTTGCATTAAACTGAAGAGCTTCTGTGCAGCAAAGGAAACTATCAAGAACTTCAACAGAGAACTGACAAAATGGGAGAATATTTTTACCACCTCTGGTAGAGGACTAATATCTAGAATATACAGAGAACTCAAGAAACTTACCTCCAAAAAAGCAAATAACCCAATCAAAAAAATGGGTAAGTGAACTAAATAGACATTTCACAAAAGAAGAAATACAAATGGCAAATAAATGTGTGGGAAAATGTTCAACATCATTAGCAATCAGAGAAATGCAAATCAAAACTACTATAAGATTTCACCTAACCCAAATTTGCTGGTGAGGATGTGGAGAAGTAGGAATTCTAATACATTGTTGGTGGGATTGCAGATTAGTGCAACCACTTTGGAAAACAGTGTGAAGGATCCTCAGAAGAATGGGACTGAACCTAGCTATACCATACCACTCCTGGGTATGTACCCAAAAGAATGGAAACCAAACTATCATACCAATGCATGTATATCTATGTTTAGAGTGACACAATTCACAATTGCTAACCTATGGAACCAGCTGAGATGTCCATCAACAGATGAATGGATTACAAAACTATGGGATACATACACAACGGAATTTTACTCGCCCTTAAAGAAGAAAAAAAATTAAACCAGAGAATTTGCAGGAAAATGGATGGAACTGTAGAACATTATGCTAAGTAAGATTAGTCAGTCACAAAAAGTGAAAAATCAGATGTTCTTCCTAATATACAGAAGCTAGGGAGAAAATGGGACATAGGAGGGACTCCAGACAAAGGACAAGAAACCTTAGATGAGTGAAGAAGGTGAACCTACTGAGGGAGATGGCAAGGGGGAAGAGAGAAACAACTCAATGGACATGATGTTACACAAACTTATCAAAGTCATTCACTATGCTGAGCACAGGAACTAGGGAAGGGGGATGGAATAAGGCCAGACCTAAGGGAGAGCTAAATGAGTGTTGTGTGCATATATACCTCTACCACTCTGAACTTCATTAAGATGTATGATTACAATGCACCAAGAAAAAAAAAAAAGAATATGGCCATCATCATTCTTGAGTTCCTGGGTGAGTCATGGGAATGATAAAAAGCAAAGCAGTGGTTGGGATGGATGTGCTTTCCCTTCCCCCAGCTACCTGGTGGCCTTCACCTGTAAGCTCATGAGCTGCCTGCAAGTATGTGCATAGCATTAGTGACAACCCTGCTCATCCACTGGGGCATGGAATGAAGTCTCATTCAGGATCCAACAGCCCAACTGTAGCTGTTGAACTCTTGGCTACCATTGCTTTCTCTACCACATCCCATGCTTTATGCCCAACTGGATCTAGGGTACTGGGGACCTTTGGGTCTGGGCATTTCCCAAGTTGAAACGCAACCTCCCTCCCAGTCAAGGAACTTGTATGCCAACCCAAGAAGACCCAGGGAGGGGCTCAAGGACTTGTTATTAATAGGCCTTTCCTTGCTGTTCCTAGAGGGGATCTGAGCCTGGGAAATCAACTTACGAGAGAGAATCAGCCTTTCGACCTGCCTAGGTGCATGCTACATGGCTGCTTCTCACAACTGCCAAGGAATCCTCCACTCTAAGGTTTACATTAGGGTTGAGCCAAAGGTTAACAAGTGTACATGCACAGACTTCTGTCTTCTGTGCCCATATTTCCCCCAAGTCACTTGAAGATGTGGCAAATGGCTTCAAGACAAAGGCTATAAACTGTGACTATGATGCTAGATTCCTAATACCCTGAAATAATTTGTTACTATTTATGTTATAGAAATAATTCAACTTTTAGAATAAAAGTTATATCCTCTGGTTTCTAAAGGTTCTAGTTAAGTGCTTCAAATTAAGTATAGAGTATTAGAAAGCTAAAAACAGAGCTGGGCATGGTGGTGCACGCTTGTAATCCCAGCATTTGGGAGGCTGAGACTGGAGGATCTGGGTTTCCGGCCAGTCTCAGCTACCTAGTAAGGCCCTCTGCAACTTAGTGAGACCCGGTTTCAAAATAAAGAATAAAAAATAGGACTGGTGGTATAGCTCGGAGGTAGAATGCCCCTGAGTTCAATCCCCAGAACTACAAAAAAAAAAAAAAAAGAAAGAAAGAAAGGAAGCTAAAAACACCCATGTATTATGCTAAAATTATTTTTTTAATACACCGCATTTATCTAGCTGGGTTAATACTCTTAGTGGTGGGTTTTTTGAGTGAAAAGGAAGTCTGAAGTTCTGAGAGTGGAGGCTCATGAGTATTTGCCTGTGTTCCCACAGATTGATTCTGACGGGGAAAGACATTCATCATCCACAGCCTGGGGTGGCGGTTTACTTTTTAGTAAGGAACTAACACATCTCCGATGGTTCCATTGATCTTCTGCTCACACCATCCTCACACTATTCTTTATTTCTTAATAACAGTTCTTTTCTCCTTTCTCAGGCAGAATTGATTTTTCAGTTTAGGCCTTATGATTCACAGAAGAAAGAATATGAAGATTTCTGCCTTTAGAAGATGAAAGATCATGAAGACAGTATGGAATTAAAATAGATCCTTACTTTTAATATGACATGCTTTCTGAAAAAAATCAATAGTTTTTTTTTTTTAATCATACCCCCTAAAGTTATTGTGACTACATCTAGCAATTCTAAATCAGGGATAAAATATTTAAGTTAACTTTATTTAAATTGAAAAAGAATAACAACAAAGGCTTTTCCGAGGCAGAGAAAGAAAGATGAAGCTCTCGGAGGACTTTTGTAGGTAAATCTACTCATGATTGCCATCCAGTTTACCCCAGTGGCAGCAGGAGCAGCAGTAAAGAAGCAGTAGCAATAGTTGGGACAGTGGAGGCAGCTAGCATTGGGGCTCTTGCTGACCACGTGCCAGGGCCTGTGCTAAGGTCTGACCATGCTTATTTCCTTTAATCCTTAAGGAAACCCTGAGAGATAAATACAGATGCTTATGATGGGGCCACAGCCCAGTAAGTCCATTGCACCTAAAAAATCTCGTAAATTGAAAAGGCATTGAACACCTACCCTACCCAACATCGCTGCTTAGCAGAGCAGTGCCCTGCAGAGGATCAGTTGTTCACCCTCATGCCACTCACCCCACTGCCACTGCCCAGCATCACAAAGGAGGAAAGTACTACATATCGCTAGTCCAGAGGAAGATCAAAATTCAAGGATCGCTTGTACACCATTGTAAAACTGAAAAGTTCCTAATTTAAACCATAGTAAACTGGGGACCATCTCTACAGTGATCCTTCAGTATCCTCAGAGGATTGGTCCCAGGACCCCTTGGATACCCAAATGCAGACACTCAAGGCCCTCACATAAAATGGCATAGCATTTCATGTCAACCTTTTATCACTATAACAAATGGCTGAGACAAAGCAATATAGAGAGAAAAGGTTTGTTTTGTCTCACAGTTCCAGAGGTTCCAGTCCGTGGTCCCCATTGTCTTTGGAGCTGTGGCAAGGCACATCACGGTGGGATCCCACAGTAGAGAAAGCTGCTCACCTCATGGTAGCTGAGAAACAGAGATGAAGAGGAGAAGCAAGGGTCCCAATATCAACTTCTAAGGCCCACCCTCAGTGATCTAACTTCCTTCTACTAAGCCTCACTTACTAAAAGTTCCACCATTTCCCAACCGCACCATGGCAGAAGACCAAAGCTTCAACACATGGGTTTTGGGAGACTTCAAGATCCAAACTGTAGCAATTTGCATAAATCCTATATATGTCTTTCTTTATGCTTTATACTTTAAATAATCTACAGATTACTTTAAATAATCTCCAGATTACTTATAATACCTAATGTGATGTAAAAATCTGTATAAGTAGTTGTTATGATGTATTGTTTGGGGAATAATTGCAGGGAAACATTTGTACATGTTTAGTATATACACAACCTTTTTCCTAATATTTTTGATGCATAGTTGGTTAAATCCGTGGATGCAGAACTTGCAGATATGGAGGTCAACTATACTCTTATTGCTATTATTATCCCCATTTTTTTTCAGATAAGAAATCTAAATCTTTAAAAATATAAGTAACTTGCCTAAGGCCACATAATTAAAAAGTGGTTAAGCAAGATTTGAACCTGGGTCCTGATCTAAACACCCGACCTTAAGAGTTTTAGGACTGAAATAGACTCCACATGGTCTCTAATCCAATCTCTTATAGATTAAGGGGCTGAGGCCTAAAGTACAAATGATTGATTCTAAGGCTGTATAACTAGAGTGAGTGGGACAGCGGAGCAAGAAGTCAGGTCTCCTAGGTACTATAAAAGGTCAGTATAACAATCCTCAGCCCTAGAGGAACAAATCTCATATCCAAATCCTGGAGTTTAACAAAAAAAAGATATCACCACACAGAATATCATCATCAAGCACAGACATGAACACACTCATTAAGACGCAGCATTGGAGGAACTGAGCCCTCAGGGGATCCCATGGATAGTCCCTCCACCCGTCATCTTGGGTGGCATCTGTGGGCTTCGGAGGGGAACCTGCCCGTGCAGGGCAGCCCTGAGAGAACTCAGGAGAATTGAGGGAACATGGCTGAGATCCACTGCAGACAGGAATTTGAGTGGCCAAAAAAAAAAAAAAACTGCCATCAGTAAAAACTAAGAACCTGAGAGGCCAAGACCGATGTCCTGTCTTGAACCTGCAGATATTGCAAAGTGTATAGGAAGAATCCTAAACTCAAGCCCCACCAGCCAAGAACCTGGAGTTAAAAAAAAAAAAAAAAAAAAAAAAAAAAAAAAAAAAAAAAAAAAAAAAAAAAAAAAAAAAAAAAAAAAAAAAAAAAAAAAAGAACTCCATAGGAAGAAGAAGTAAAACCTGAAGAGTGGATCTACCCAGGGGATGCATGCCCCGCCCTCCTAGCTTCAGGAAGAGGAAAGTGACAGGGACAACGCTAACATGGCATGTTCCTGTTATGTGACAGAACTTTTCAAATATACAGAAAAGATGAGAGAATTCTGCAGTGTACACCTGAATTCTCCCATCTTAATTTGACAATTAGTATTTTTACTACATTTGATTTATAAAATGTTTCTCCATCTATCCACTTCTTTATCCATCTTTTTTATCTTTCATATTTTGCTACATTTGTATTTTACATTTTACTACATTTTCTTGATGATATATTAGTCTTTCTGCTCATATTCTACCCATCTTTTTTTTTTATGTGTTTTAAAGTAAGTTGCAGGCATCGGCACATGTCACCCCTAAACACATAAGCATGCACATCAACAACTAGAACTCAACGTTTGTTTCTAGCTCTTTTCTCTTTTGAAAACTGAATGTGAAGGACCAAAAATTTAAGTCATTCGTTGCTTGACATTGTCAAATGCACACACCTGTCTATCCCAAACCCCTATCAAGGTATAGAACATTATCATCATCCCTGAAAGTTCCCTCAGGCTCCTCTCCAGTCAATCCACACCCCTCATACCAGAGGTAACTACTGTTCTAACTTTTTTCACCATACATCAATTTTGCCTGTCTTAAAGCTTTGTTGAAATGGAATCACACACTCCACGCTCTTTTGTGTAAGGCCTCTTTCACTCTGCATAGTGTTTTTGATATTGATCCATGCTTTACTGTGAAAAGTTTGTACCTTTCTTACTGTTGTGGAGTGTGCCATTGCACGTATATACTGTAATTCTCCATTCTCTTTTTGAAGAATACCTCCAACGTTTGCAATATTTAGCTATTATGAATAAAGGTGATACTTGTGGAAGTCTTTGGGTAGACACATGCCTTGATTTCCTTTAGGTAAATACCTAGGATTGAAATTTCTGGGTCATCAGGTGGAGTAATGTAGAATTTTCTAAGAAATGGCTAGAAGTTTTCCAAAGTGATGACACCACTTTACACTCCCAGCAACACCAGATGTATTCCAGATTGCTCCCTATGTTCGCCAACATTTAGTATTGATAGTTTCTAGTTCATCCACTCTGGTGGCTAACACGCGTTGTCATAAGTTCCCATCCATTTTCCTCTCTGATAATTTTCAGGGAAGAAAACAATGATTCCTTCTTATGATTCCTTTTAATGCTAATGACAACATTACTGAGTACTCATGTGCCAGATACTGTTAGACATGCAACCCCATTGCATAGGAATTATCTTATCCTATTATCTTGTATTATAATCATCTTAGAGATGAGGCTCATGAGACTTAGTAACTTCATCAAGACCACATGTCAAGTCAGTGGTACCACCTGTGCTGCCTGACTGCTCCAAAGCCCGTTGTCTTCATCTTTGCTGTGCTACATCCTGAAGTTGCTGCCAGGACAGAAAAGCATTTCACTTTTGGAGCTACTGCCTCTCCATTCTTCTGCACAACTAAATGTGGAGCAAATTTAAAGTTTAATAGGAATCCATAGAGCCACAGATAACCCATCTCAGTGCCCATCTGTGAACGTCCACCCTCTTTCAGGCTTCAACCATAACATACGGTAGTTGCAATAGTTGCATTCCTATGCCTCTTTATATGTTGAGTGTTTCACTTTTATTAACTTGTTTTCCAGGAACACTGAGTTAAATTAGTTCTGTGAATTGCACTCTATCCATAAATAAGAAGATAGCATCAAAAGATAAGATTAGTGTCTGTGGCCAAAAATGATGAGATCTCAGATCCATGTCCCAATCTTCTGCTTTTCCTATTAAACCACACCCTCTCTCCATTTCTACTTTAATTCTCTTCATTCATTTCTATTAACCTGTTTGATCAAAATGAACTGAGTTTTTTGATGGGGGCTGTACAAAAGTGACAGCTTAGTTCGTTTATCATCTTTTCAACTTACATGAGAACCCAGAGGTCTAAATGAAAAAAAATTTTAATGAAAGTGTAACACTTTTTTTCTAAAGTTTCTTTACTCTCAAGCACTTGCTTCAGCCAAAAAAAATCAGTCCTTTCATAATGGATTTTCTTGAGTTACATAGCTATAGTTCCTAATTCAGTTTATTTGATTTTATGCCTATGATATATTTGCTGATGTGAGCAACTACTGGAAATAGTTACATTCAAGAGGATGATCATCCAATTACTTCAAGATATTTCCTGGGCAATTAATCAAGAGAAATAATTTCTGACATTCTATTGAATTTAATTCACTGTCATACATTTTAAAAAGTCAGCAAATCTCTGTGAAGTATAAGTAGGACCATTTTGAGCGCTGTGAACTTTAAGTCTTGCCCTCACTCTTCTTTCTTTCAGAAACTCAACCTACCTCTATTAAATGCAAAACTTCTACTGACTTTAAAAAAGGACACATATAGTGACTGGAGTGCTTTCAGACAATTGGTATTAGGCCCTGTGTTTGATTTATTATGACAATGATAAATAACCACGTATTATGGAGTGGTTAAGAGTCAGGTAAGTAAAAAAAAAAAAAAAAAAACAGCGTTCCTTTATCCTAAGAAACTTAGGTTTGCATATATCATTTTCAGATTCTGCTCATACTACAAACAAAAACCTCCATGGGGAGACTAATTCTATTATTTGCATGAAATCTAATTTTTACATAGCACTTTACAATATTCAGATGAAAGAAAAGTGTCAGGGAAAATTATTAAAGCAATCAAATAAATGAAATTGCTAACTGCATTATCCTTTTTAGTTGGAAACAATGATGTTAAAGAATGACATAGAAGTAAAAATGCAAATTTGTAATAATTTTGAGAATCTTTTCAATTCAGCTCAAAATTTGTAAACTGGTCATAAATTTTTTTTTTCTCACAAACAAGCAATAAATCTCCTTAAAAGAGAGTTGGGCCAAGGAGCCAAGCACCACGCTGTTTAAAAAATGAAACTGAAATCTGACTTATGACGAATTGAAGCAGAAGGACTTTAAAGAGACCACCCACCTTGATTATGATGTGTCCCTTCACGTTTGGAGCTGCAGTGGATTTTTGTCTGATTTTTGCTTGTATATATTTCCTGCTGCTATAACCAATTACCACAAATATGGTAGTGGCTTTAAACAACATACATGTACCCTCTTACAGTTCTGGAGGTCAGAAGTTTCACTAGGCTGAAGTCAAGGACGGCGTTCCTCCTGGAGGCTCTAGAGAAGCATCCCCTTACCTGTTCCAGCTCCTGGAGGCGGCCGGCTTTCCTTGATACATTACTCTAGCCTCTGCTTCTCACTCCACCTCCTCCTCTGACTCTTCTTCCTCTTTCAACAACATGGACCCTTATAATTACATTGAGCCCACCTGGAGAATCCAATGGCCCTTATTTGAAGATCCTTAACTTAATCGAATGCTTTTGCACAGATCCCTTTCCAAGTTCACAGATGCAAGGGATTAGGTGTGTGCATTTAGGAAGAGGAAGAGTGATTATTCTGCTGGCCATACCTGAGGAGGACCTGCTGGCTGGCACCTGGGAGATAGACCAGGGCAGGACCCCACTGGGCAATCTGTGCTCCAAGACCATGTCGGGGTAAAGGATGCCTCCACATTCTTCACCAGAAAGAGACAGAGATTCAGTCAGTGTGAGGGGAAGGGAGAGAAACCAAATGTCTCTATCCCCGACACACCAAAGGAGCAAGCCAAAAGCAAGGTCTATGCTCTCCAGGTGGGGGTCTGAGGACTGCTGCTGGCCCAAGAACTATTACTGGTTTAAGATGGAAAAAGTACGGAAATCAAGTCAGCTTTTAGGAAAATTCTTACAGCAGTTTGGTGGGTTAATTTTATGCCTAGGGAAGATTATTTTAAATGTGGGTTTCTATTTTCTTTATTTTCCTTTAACTTCATCTTCCCAGTAATTCTTTTTTAGTGTATATTTTCAAAAGTTCATGGCATATTGGAACTTAAACAAAACAGAACAAAAGTGCTGTAACTCATCAGCTAGATGGTTTTTCAGAAGCTGGGGGGAGTATGTCACTCACAAATGGGAACTCTTGGTGAAAGGTCCCCTAATACCCAACAGGAGAAAATCAGCTTTAAATACCTGCCGAGTCCACGGAGGCCCGTGCCAGCTGAATACACTATCATTCCATTAAGGACCCTGCCATCCCTCTCTACCTCCAACCCCATGCTCCAACTCCAGAGCTTTGGAAAGCCACACCCTCTTTCTCCAAGGAAGCAGGCTCTATTTTAAATCAAGTTTGCAGGTGTCATTATTAACAGGGGCCAGACTTTTTAATGACTGAATTGAGAATGTGCTCTGTGGTTTAAAATGAATAGAGGACTTTTTTCGTTGTATAACATAATGCATGGGGTCTAACCGAGTTTTCATCTAAGAACAGGGCAAGAACCAGCCCCACAGAACCATTTAAAGGAGCAGTTAAAGATCAGAAGTTATTTTATGGCTTCATTCCTCAAGCTGTGATTGTCCAACCTAATAATTATGTGATCCTTAGAGAGTGGCCACGCCTCCTGAGAGAGCCACTATGTAATGATTTGAGGCAGGCTTTCTAAGCCTCAGCATTATTGCCCTATCAGGCTAGTGGCTCTTCACGGTGAGGGGCTGTTCTGCTTATGCATTGTAGGGTGTGTGTGTGTGTGTGTGTGTGTGTGTGCGCACATGTGTGCTCTTGCATATAGTACTAGGAATAGAACTCAGGGACATTCCTCTGACCTGCACCCTCAGCCCGTTTTTACTTTTTTTGTTTTTTTGAAACAATGTCCTGCTAGGTTTCTGAGAGTCTCCCTAAATTGCTGAGGCTGGCCTCAAACCTGTGATCCTCCTGTTTCAGTCTCTCAAGTAGTGGGATTACAGGAGTGGGCCACCACACTCAGCTTGCACTATAGGATATTTGATGGCACCCCTCCTTCACCTTTAACCTCCAGCACTCCCACCCCAGGTGTGACAACCACAATTGTCTCCAGACATTGCCAAATCTTCACTGGGGTGGGAGCAAAATTGCCCCCAGCTGAGAACCACTTATATAAGGGCATACTTGTAATCCCAGTACTTGGGAGGCTGAGATAGGAGGATCACAGGTTCATGGCCAGCCTCAGCTATTTAGTGAGGCTCTCTATAACTTAGTGAAACCCTGTTTTAAAAATAAGGTATAAAAATAGGTCTGGGGGTGTAGCTTGGAGGTAGAATGCCCTGGGTTCAATCCCCAGTGCCACACAAAAACAAACAAACAAATAAGAGAAGCAGTCCCTTTTTCCTGCCGTCAATCCTGATAGCTCCTTATCAGGACCCAAAGCATCTAAAACTCCATCACTGAACACAGTCACTGTCCATTCCAAGCATACCCTTTAAACTCAGAGGTATCTGAGAAAGGGTGTTGAGCCGTTATCAGTCATCAATACATTAGTGTAATCAGGATCATCAGATTTCTCTCTTTTACAGATTTTCCAAGTATTGATACCTTGGTGGTCTAAGGAAAGATAAGAGTGAGGCACAAAGGTCTGCTGATTCCTCCCATTCCAGAAACATCTCTGGAGCCCACTTTCTCCCCAGCCCCTACTGCCTGTTCTGTCTCTCAGCAACCCCATCTTCCACCTGTATTGTGGCAGGAAGTTTTGACCACATCCTCCCACACCAGTTTTACATGCCTCAAACTCATCCTCCATATTACTCTTGGAATGAACTTTCTTATAAAGTCTTTAAAGGCCTGCCATCACCCAAAGTAAGACAGCCATGCTCTTTAACAAGACATATATGCCTGTGTCTCTATCTATACTGGATTGTTTCTACCCCCAGCCATCCCTTCTGCTGCTCCTTTTTTATTTACTGGAAAACTCCCACTCAACTTGTAGTCCCAACTCAAGCATTCAAGTTCTTGAAAACCCTTCTCCGAGTCACTCACAAGCCTTAAGTGCTCCTTTTACCATGCTCCCAGATAACAGTGAGCGTATCTTTGCCGCAGCACTTACCTCTCCATGTGTGAATTCTTTTCTTACCCAACTTTGGTCTCCAGTAGACCGTGAGTTCATAGGAGGTAAAGACTGTTCTGATTGTGTTCCTGGAGGAGTCCACGACTCTTCTATAGGGCCCCGTGTGATCAGGCCTCTGCATCCCTCTTTCTCTTATCCAGCCAAGCTCTCCAGCTTGATTTCAACTGGAGACCACAAAGGCCTTCGTTCTGTTCCTATTTGTCATGTTCTTTCCCACTGCCAACCTCCCCAAGGGGTCTTCTCTCCTGGTTGCAAAGCTTTTCCTTTTTTCCTCCTTGAACTCTGCCACTGGAAATTCTTCTCATGTTCTACCTTCCACTTAAATGTTACTTCTTCCAAAAACTTTCTCTGATCTCGCAGACCTGGAGAGATTTCTCTGTTTGACTTGTCCAAGGCATCATGAGCTTCCTTTTGCATTTATTACAATTTAGTGAGTGCAACTCTTACATCACTGTGCACAGGTAAAGGAGATGCATTATTACTTTAATTTTCTAAATAAAATCTGATTCTGAACTTTGCACTCACCAGTATGGCAAAAAAAAAAAAAAAATCAAACCAAAGTCAGCTGCATTCTTGCAAGCCTGCTAGAACTGAGAAGCTTCTGTAGTCCTGGGACTCAATGTAAGGGCCTCCGGTCTTCAATCCATTGTGGTCTACTGTCTCGGCTGAGACCCTCATTGTTCAGTTTGTAGTCCATTCCAAATCAGAAGGCTCTGGTAGTTCACACCAAGTCTTGAGCCTTCCTCAGACTGAATGTCAGGAAAACCAAGGTTCTCCCCCAAGTGACACTCTGTAGCCACTTTTCTCTAAGGCGCCAAGACTTCCCGGTGCCCCAGGATTACAACTTTTGCTTCTAGCCTCCAAGCACCAATCTGACTCAAAAATTCTCAGGAGCCCACACAAGGGTAAAATAGAGGCTTATATATCCTATGTTCAAATATTTCCAAAGTTACAAAGCAAGTCAATGAGCTGTTAAATAAAACATCTTCTATTGTTCTATGGTGATGAATATACCTTCATAACTTACTAGAAGGTCACATTCAAATTAAGAATTGTTGGCTTGCTCAGAGATCCATACTCATAAGAACTGGTCCCCATCCCATAACCCCAGCTGTATCTGACACTTTGAGGGGCCTCTCATGCAGGGGTGTAGGCTTACTACCTGCAGAAACAAGATTTGTCTACACCCCTGCAGATAGCTCTCCTTTGGCCATGCTTTGAGCCTAGAGGCATCCATCTGATGGCACAATAGTATGGACCTGGAGAAATTGGAAGGTAATGTCTGGGTTGAGAATTTTGAGTTCCAGAAGCCCAGAATGTAGCCTAAAAAAGAGGGCTCATGTTCCTGGTAGACACATTCCCTTGGCTCCACAGCATCTTCATACTGGCAGAGTACGAGTGGCCAAAGGAAGGTCAGAGAGGGCCCTCTAAAATATGGCATCTGCAACAGGGATCTCTCTTCACCTTGGTCTGAAAGTAATCCTGAAATTAATTCCTTGGTATACAGCAATTAGACTCACCTCAAAATAAACTATTTCTATATGCTAGACTAATGGAAAATTGACTATCACTGCTAATTTAATAAAGATGATGTGTGGAAGCCAATCTAAGCAGACATCAGGATGTTGGTAAGCTAATAAACCAAATTGTTGTTTCCCAAGGTTGCATAAAAATTATCAAGAGTTCTTGTTAGAAGAAAGTTTTTTATAATGAAATCTTCAAAATACATATATTGAATGAACTTTCTGTAAGGCAGAACTTCTAAGAGACTTTAATGTAAAAATGTAGTCTGTGAACCTCCAAATAGGCAAATAAAGTAAGTGATATTTTCCAGATTTGAATGGTATGTAAATATGTGTGTGTGTGTGTGTGTGTGTGTGTGTGTGTGCATGCGCACACGTGTGCATAATATACCTCTTGGGACTAGAATTCTGAAAATGCTATCAATCAAATAAAACACAACCACTATTATCAGTCAGAGTTCTTCAGAGTTCTTAGTATAAGGGAACTATTGATGGCCAGTTTAATAAACAGAGGAATCAGTGGAAGAGTAACAAGGGAGTCTTCAAGACTTGGAAAGCAGAAAACACAGCAGGAAGGATCCTGTCCTTATGCTACTATTTTTTTTTTTTTTTTTTTTTTTTTGCGGTACTGGGGATTGAACTCGGGGGCATTCTACCTCCGAGCTATACCCCCAGCCCTATATTTTATTCTTTATTTTGAAACCGAGTCTCACTAAGTTGCGGAGTGCCTCACTAGGTAGCTGAGGCTAGCCGCGAACCTGGATCCTCCGGTCTCAGCCTCCCGAATGCTGGGATTACAAGCGTGCGCCACCACGCCCGGCTCCTTATGCTACTATTGCTGAGATACATTTGTCATACAGAATGCTCACAAATAAGGGAAAAATGCAAAATAATGAGACCAGTTCTACCAAAACGTAAGAGACATGTATAAAAGCAGTCTTAGAAGGAAATACAACAATGCTTTTCTCTGAGTAAGGGAATTACAGGTAATTTTATTTTATTTATATATATGAACTACACTTGTAACTATAAAATAAATATTTAAACTGCTTTTGTCAAGTCTAAAAGAAAGTTATTCTAATGCCAGAATTATGTGACAGAATCCATGTTCACAATATTCAAATCCTTCTTTTCATAAACTTTGATGGATTTTCTATTAGATGATCTTTTGTTTCATTTTACTTGATTATTAGTGATGTGCAATAAGCATTTTAAAGCTCTTTCTGGACTTTTACGTGGGTAACTAGAACATTAAATCACAATTTCAGTAAATTACTGGCATCAAGGGTATCTCAAGCCCCAGTTGTCAGTAATTAGTATGGTCATCAGTAGGTGGCGCTATTTGCAGGCACTTGTAACAAGGAATTCCATGGTAGTGCTTGTATACAATGTTGGACAAGACCACTTCATAGATAACTTCACTTTTTCCAAACTAAATTAGTTCTTTATTAAAATAGAAACATAAATATTAATAAACTTACTCTTTATTAAAGAAAGATTATCAATAACAGAAACCTCACAACACTATCCTAAATAACACCAGTCAAAAATGAAATAGAAACAGAATTATAAACCATTATTCTTAAATAGGAACATTAAGAGCCTGCATACCCAAACTTTTGAGATGCAGCCAAAGCTGTGCACAGAGGTAAATTTATAGTCTTATGTGTCCTTCTATTAAATAAAAATAAATGAACTAAATTACAAAGAAACATTCATAAAACAAAATGAACTTACGAAAGATAAAAAGGAACTAATGATGAAAATTTATACTGGTATATACAATTAAAAAAGAATTGATAAAATATCTAAGTGTTGATTCCTTTAAAAGACTGGAAAGCCTAATAAAAGAAAAATACAACTAAAAGGATTAAAAATGAGAAGAAGTTATAACTACAAGTACAGAAAAACTATTTTTAACTGTAAGATAATTATATGTAAAAATCTGTTAACAATTTTAAAATTCTCTGAAAATTCATGATTTTATTTTTAAATATAATTTTAAAATTGTTATTCAAGAAGAAGCAGTTAACCTGTTTAGGTCCAAATCATAGAAGTTTTTATCTTCCACTCATCCACTCTGAAAAAGCTTGAGGTCTAAATAGTGTTTTAGGTGAGTTCCTCCAAACCTTCAAAGAAAGGCAATTCCTACACTACATATGAATCTAGAACATAGAACAAGATAGAAAATTTACTTTTAAAATCTGATAAAGTAGAATACAAAAGTGTACAACTACAGTCCAGTCTTTTTCATGAATATAATGTAATAATCCCAAATAAAATGCAAGGAGTTGAATTCAACATTATTATACTTAAAAAAGAAAACATCCACCATGATGAAACAGGATGCAACTCACGCAGAAATAACCCAATATTGAGAAACCTATAAACTAAATGTATTGTACTAATAGGCCACTAACATAAAACTACACGATAATTTCTACTTGCCTAGAATATGTTTAATATAATTCAACAACCTCCAATAAAATGTTAGGATGCTTGAATCAGGAACACACTTCCTTAACCTGATAAAGACCATATTTCAGTCCAACAGCTAACATTAAAAGCTGGTGAAATATTCATAGGATTCCTGAAATATCAGGAATAATAGCAAAGCTATTACCATGTGGCACTTATTTAGTATATGAGGTATAAATATATGAGGAAGAGAGAAAAATATAATTAATTACATTTAAAATTATTGGCTATTTAGAGGAAAATCAACTAGAAGGATTAATGAAACAGTTCAGAAAAGTTACTAAATGCAAAAATCAACTGCTTTACCCCAGAGGAGCAAGCAAGTATTTTTCAAAAATTGAAAAATTATCCCACTTAAATAGCTACAAAGATATGTAATATCTAATAATATAACTAACAAGAAATATGTAAGGCATAAAAACCTACTGAAGAACATGAAGAATGTCTTCAGTAACCTTGACATGTGACAGGTTCCTGAATAGGAAACTTAGTATTACAAAGTTGGTCATTCTCCCCCTGCCACCTCAATTCTTAAAAAAAAAAAAAAAAAAAAAAAAAAAAAAAAAAAAAAAAAGCAAAAAATTTATTTTGGAACTTGACCAAAATATAACTAAAGCTTAATCTGAAAGAATAAATGAATAAATGCATACATGTAGCCACATAAAATTTTTAAAAAAGAGCAACATTTACCCCATTGAAAAGTTAAACACAATGCAAATGATAAAATGGCAATAATTAAAGTAAAACAGAGGATACCAAAAAATAAACAAACAATAAATACAAAAACCACTCCAAGTATACGTAAGAATTTAATATTTGATAAATGTGAAATATTTAAAACAGTAGAAAAGGGAGTTTTCAATAAATGATGGTGCAACAACTAAATAAATATTAAGACCCTAATCACACCTATATCAAAAATAAATTCCATTTGGGGTAAAGATTCAAATCTAAAAAATTAAAATAAAAGGCAACATAGACATTTACATAACATTGTCATGGTAAAGAACTTTTTAAACATAACACCAAAAACAGAATTCATGAAAAAATAGATGTATCTAAATGAAAAATTCAGTATTTCTGTATATCAAAGACATTGCAAATTAATTTACATATCTGAGAAGGGGCAAAACATATGTAGCATATGAATATGTAGCATACAGAATAAACAAATGGTTAGTGGTTTTAATACATAAAGAGTTCCTACTAATCAATAAAATGAACCCCCAACAGAAAAATTCACATATGAATTTATTCATTCCTTCAATTGATACTTATTGTGTACCTGGTATGTGCTAAATGTTGTCCTAGGGGCTGAGAATACAATATTGAAGGATCTAGACATCCACACATACTCTCTTCCCTCATGCATTCTAGTATGGGAAATAGACCCCCACCTCCAAAAAAGGAAATAAACAAATAAATAAGGCTACAAATAAAAGTCTGAGATAGCAGTTGGGAGGAGAGAAAGGTGGAGTCTGTTTTCAGTAGGGTGCTCTGGACAGTCCTTTCTCAAAACATTGTATCTAAGCACTTATCTAAAGGTCTGTTCTGGTCGGGAAGAGGACAACTCTGGAAAGCAGCTTTCGCTGAGAGATCAGCGTTTACTAAGCCCCTGAGGTGCAGAAAAGATCTTGGCACGTTGGAGGAACCATTGTGGCTCCATTAAGGTGGGCAACAAAGAGAGGGGCATCGAGGACTTTGGAGAGATAGGTAAGGGTCAGATTGTGGAGGGCTTTTGGAACCACAGTAAGGGGTTTCGATTTTATCCAATAAGCAACTTGATTCAATTTAAGAGAGAGATCATTGATGGCACTCTATCCAAAAAGTAGTGAAGTGGATCAAGAGTGGTAGTGGATAGACCAGAGGGGACGGGCTGCCATGACAGTCAGGTGAGAAAAAATATTGGACAGGAGTTGAGTGATGTCATTAAACTTGGAAAGAAGCAGACAGATTAAAGATATTTTGGGGTGATAACACATGAATTAAGGAGGTCTGCTTGTTAGAGAGAACAGGTCACGAAAAGAAGCAAGGATCACTCTCTTCCTGACTTGAGAAACCGAGTGGTGGTGCTGTTTATTGCAACAGGGAAGGTGAAGAAACTGTTTGGGGTGAGAATGAGGCATTATACGTTGGGAATGTTAAGTTTGAGAGATCTGAGTCAATCAAAGGAAGACATTAAGGATGCAATTAGATATATGAGTCTAGAATTTAAAGGAAAGGTCTAGGTGGGAAACAGAAAACTGAAACTCATTTTAGCATAAAAATGGTAACTAAGTCAATGAAAATTGGCAAGATACCTAGGAAAAATACAGAAAGAGGGACAAGAAGAAAATCAACCCCAACTTTTCAAAATTAGGCAGAGACGGAGTATAAAACCGGGGATTAGTGACACAGAAGGGAAACCAGGGGAGAATACCGGCACTGCCTTGGATGTGAAGAAAGAGCATTCAAAAGAAGCAGAGAGTGGTCCAGGGGAAGACAGGAAGGTACCCTTGGATGGGGTCATGGAGAAATGCCTGGTGACCTTAACAAGGGTGCTGTTAGTGGTGGTAGTGGAAAAGTAACATCCTGTGGACTGAAAAGCAAATAGAAGATTAGAAAACACAGACAATACAAAAGGGAAACTCCATAAAAAATGTAGTTGTAGCCACGTGTGGTGGCACATGCCTGTAATCCCAGCATTTGGGATGCTGAAACAGGAGGATTGTAGACTTATGGGCTAGCCTCACCCTGTTTCAAAATAAAAAATAAAATAGGGCTGGGGATGTAGCTCAGAGGTAGAATGCCCCGGGTTCAATCTCTAGTACCATAAAAAAAAAAAAAAAAGTGTAGCTATGAAGGAGAGTTGAAATGGGAAGATTTGGTTAAAATGAGGGGAGAGGGAAGTGATGATGCTGAAGAGAAAAAGTGGAAACACTAGAGAAAGTTCTTTAAAAATCCAGAGGAGATGGTATCCAGGCACAAGAGGAAAGGGTAGACTTTGAAGCTTCCTTCCGGGCATAAACAGGAAGATGGTTCCCCAGGGAGCTGGGTTGGAGGGTCTTGTGGTGGGGAGATGAGGAAGTTTGTATGTAATAACTCCTATTTTCTCAGGGAAATACGAACAGGGAGGAAGAGATCGGAACATGTTTGAGATGAAAATATAGCAGTTTTGGAAGCAAGAAAGAGACTGGTAGGAACCAACACTACCAATTTGAAGTTTGAGTTAATGGATTGAACGTGAAACTAGTTTGCTGAGTTTTTGTCATTTTTCTTAAAGAAAATGTTGGGTCGCCCCAGTCAGGCCCATGCAAGGCAGATGTTAAGGTTTATCCAGGGTTGAGATTTTTTCAGGAAAGTAACTTGGAAGAAACTGAGGTTCAAGAATGCTGAGAGCATTATCTTTCAAGGAGAGTGGTCATGATAACAGGCCATAGAATAGAGGATAGACACGGAGGTGCATTGAAGAAAAGACTGACGATGGTAAGGTCTGACAATGTGTTGGCTCAGGTCCTAGAGGCAGGCACCAAGACAGGGTTCAAGGTGCAAGAGTTCTACTGAGGGACACTTGTGAAGGATAAAGGGAAGAAGTGGGGAGGAGGGAGGAAAACTTCATACCAAAGATCTGATCCACATATGAAAAAGAGAGGGATTGGAACATAGGGGCCTGGAACAGCATGCAGCACGGTTCTAAAAAAGTTTCAGGCCAGTGTTAAGGAGTCCCCAAGCCAAAAGTGCTCATTGGAGGGGTCCTGCATCTCACACAATGGGCTACCTCCAGTACCCTGGCTGTGCCATCACTAACTGGAGGGGAAGCGAGGCCTGAGTGCAAACCCAGTGGCCCCAGTGGCGGATCCCTGGGCAGGCGGGGGGGAGCTGTCAGTCACCAGTGCATTTCCCTGGTCACCACAGACAAGATTCCTGAGAGGCAGCAGTTGACAAGGTCAGAATCCTGGGGGCAGGGACTGATTCTGAAGGGGGGCAAGGGGATGAAGTTACAGGAAGGAGGGCACCGAATGCTGGCGTTCAAGTTCAATCACAGTTAAGCATGGCACAACTCCAAGCTGGACAGGTCTTAAAACAACCTTCTGGCAGGTGGCAGTAGAATTGGGGGACGGGGCTCTAGTGTGTGGATGGAGAAGACTAAAGTAGGGAGCTGGTCTTTGAAGAACTAATGATCAAAGGCAATGACTAGGCATAGGAAGTCTATAAAGTAAAGAAGGAAAAGCCATCTTGTCCGAGTTGGGGCAGGCCGGATGGAGAAGTGACCGCGGTGACTCGCCCGGGGCCGCCCCGCCCGGCCCTAAGGCACGCGGTCCGAGGGGCTTGGTGGAGTCCTGGCTGGGCCGGGCGGAGGTCTCTCTGCGGCGGCGGCGGGGTTCCGGGCTCAGGGGCCGGCCGCCTTGCCCAGGCCCCGCGCCGCGTGCTGGCGCTCCCGGGCGGCGCCGGCGCGGAGCTTGGCGCGGCAGCTGGCGGCGGCCTGGCGCGTGGTGACGGCGCCGGCGGGCGGGCATCGGCTCCCGGGGGCGGCCGGGCGCAGGACGGCGGCGCTGCGGGGCGACGGCTTCGCCAGGCTTCGGCCGCGCGGGCGGCGGCGGACCCCAGGGAGGAAAGACAAAGACACGCCGGTTAGAACCGCGCAGGAAACGCGCTGGCGCCTCGCGCTCCGGCAGAAACCCGAGACCCGCGCACCCGCCCGGGGCCGCTTCCGCGCGCAGGTGAGCGCGCAGGTGAGGTCGGGGCCGGGAGCGCGCAGGTGAGGTCGGGGCCGGGAGCGCGCAGGTGAGGTCGGGGCCAGAAGCGCGCAGGTGAGCGCGCAGGTGAGCTGGGGGCCGGGAGCGCGCAGGTGAGCTGGGGGCCAGGAACGCGCAGGTGAGCTCGGGGGCCGGGAGCGCGCAGGTGAGGTCGGGGCCAGAAGCGCGCAGGTGAGCTGGGGGCCGGGAGCGCGCAGGTGAGGTCGGGGCCAGAAGCGCGCAGGTGAGCGCGCAGGTGAGCTGGGGGCCGGGAGCGCGGCCTCCCGCGCGGACTCCAGCCACCGCGCAGCGCCAGCGCTTAAAACGGTTCAGATTCTCGGGGCCCCAAACTCTATCTTGAGAATTTCCCCCCTCTAAGGAATAACTACGAATGCATAGAAACTTCTCAAACAGGGAGTTCAGGGCAGAATGTAACATAGCAAACAAAACGGGAACACATGAAAAGGAAAAAATTAAAGAAAGTTGGAAATACTCTGTAGACAACGATACTATAGTCTTTTTCTTACAGTGGATACTAACCTGCTATTAAAATAATGCTACAAAACAACACCTAATGATATGGAAACGTATTTATACTATTATGGGAAAAAATGTTTCATCCCCATTTGTGGTGTGTGTGGGTATATACTTTTGTGTATATACACACGACACCACACGTATAAAATAATGGAGAAAAACACACCCAAATGGTATGCGTTCATCTCCAGGTGATGAGGCTCCAAGTAATCTTTATTTACTTTTTGTTTCCCAAATTTTATACAATAAGCATATTTTATTCTTTGTAGAAAAAACATTAATAAAAAATGTACTCGTGTATCATTCCATTTTGTCCCATTTAATTATTTGAAAATAGTTATTTTCAAATTGTGAAAATTATTATTTTGTATTATATAGGAAAATGGTGGATATAAAAAAAATTTCAGGAATGGACAGTCCACAGAAGTAATCTTTCTCAAAAGTTCTGAGTAAATCACAGTATTACAGAGCAGTTTATCCCTTAGATGTTAACATAGTGAATTAAAACCACTTTCTTTTATGAAGTTACACTTTCTTTAACTCTTCTTTTCTCCTTGAAAATGTTTTCTAGGCTTTTGGCTGATGTGATTTGATTTGTAATTTCCATAGACTTGGGAACACAAAGTTCACTAAAAACAGAAAAAATTATCATACTTTTAGAACAAATGCTTTGGATAATACCAATGTTTTATAGTAATTCAATAATTTCCTCTCTACACTATTTGAAAGAATTCAGTGGGAGCAAAAATAAAATATTACAATGAACTAGAATCTAAATTAACATCCTATTTTCAATAATAATTAATTTTAAAATTTAAGTTATTAATATCTAGGGAATCTGTTTACTAAACTTTGTTCCAGGAAAATCCATAAAGGGAATAATAATATAATGGGTGTGGTTTCAGGTCTTTGTTATTAAATTGATAGTCTATTATAAGTTCCAAAGATATTTAAAGCACATGTAATCTCAAAGTAAGGTTTTATTTAATGATGAGCAAATCAAAGATTAGATGTTTATTGGAATGTTATTTTGCCACATAATTAAATAATAGCCTAATTAATCACACCATCTTGCAAGTTTCCTTCCCTGTAAAGGTCCTGGATAGGATTATCATGCCTGGAGACATACCTTTAGTAAAAATGATTAGAAATAAAGAGAATAAATCCTAAGAAGCCAAAAGTTTGCATTAACTGCTCCTGAACCAAATGAAGGTTATAGGAACCTTTTATATCTCAAAAACTATTATCTTTCAAAAACCTTACTAGTCACCAAATGATTTTAAAACAGGATTAAATACAGATTTCTTTTTTATTACTGGTGTTACCATCCAACTTTCATTATCCTATAGTGATTCCAATTAAACACTTTTTAAATGTCCATTATTGTCTTAGGCCCTGTGCTTAAACACTAAGAACAAAAAAATTAACACAAGGTTCCCACCTTTGAGAAGAACTATCTAGAAAATTACTTTTGGATGATTAGGATGATTCAGAGCCTGGAGCTAACCTGAATCCCTACATGCCCTGGGGTCCTGCCAAAGGTTTTCTTCCCATTTTCTTAAGATGAACCTTCTGATTTTCTGTCATTCCCTTGCTCAAACTCATCCAGAGACTTCACTGTGTTCACACTATCTAAATCAACAGTTAACCTTCAAGGGAGCCAAAGACCAGTCGGATTCTGTCTATAATGTGGACTTCCTCCTCCAGAAACATGTACTGAACTGCACGGAAACTGATTTCCTGAACACAAACAATATATAAAAAGCAGTATTTATGCCTCCCTTACATCATTTTTTTCCCATGAGAGAAAAATGGCTACCCATTGATTAAAAAAAAAAAATCATTTAAAAAAGTTCTAACTTCTCAGTAGTAAATCTCAATGAGATTTGGCTTAAATGAGATTACACTGTGACATAGCCTTTGAAGTAGGTACACTTACGCCATCTTTGATTATCAACTGTGACTTTTCCCCTAAGGCAACAAGTGCTGAAATCTTTGACTCACAAAGGTACAGAGAGCCAAAGCAGAAGTCCATATAATGAATGCTTTGCCAGGTTTAGGTAGCCTGAATAACAGAACACCAAATTTTCCCAAGACTTTATAGTTAAGTCAACTCACATTCTTGCCTCTGCCTTCAAGTTCAAATAGGACTTTTGAAAAGTCAGCAAATTTCTATCTGGTAGAGAAAAACATTATATTCTGTTCCTATTTCTTGGCAATACTTCTCAGAAGGATGGGGACAGCTGCTGATGTAGAAAGTAACGAGGCACAAAGACAGGCAGCAGGCCTCTCATCAAGCAGGAAAACCATGCTGTGTGCCTGGCATCACATAGGTGCGCCATCTGCCCTCCAGGTGTTATGACTTTTTTTCCCCTTCCTATTTGAATATTGAGAATATGAGAAAAAGAGTGAGAGAGTACTTTGAAGATGTTGACAGTCTTTCTAGGTTCCAAAAAGCATTCTAAAATGGAGTCTTTTGATGTCATCAGAAAGCACACGGAAACACGAAGCTGGGTGCACTGAGAAGCATCAATGGTCCCATCCAGCTGTATACTGAAACTCTTAAAAGTTAGGGATGAGTGACGTCATTTGATAAGCCCTGTCTCAATTTTCTTTCATGGACTACATTTAAGAACTTTTAGGCAAAACTATTTGACTCTCCATTCTCCTAACTTACACTACTTCCCGCTTGTATGTGATTGGTTTTGGCATTTCGTCCATTAAAACAAATGTTTTCTCCCCCTTATGTAGTCAAATGCTTTCTGTCTCTCATGACCCAGACCAAAGCCAGTCTCTTCCATTGTTTTCCCTGATTACTGCAATCTGGAATGATCTATCCCCTCACCTGAACTTGTTCCTGTCAACTCTTCCCAAAGTGTGGTCCTTAGACCACTAGCTTCAAAAATGCACCACAATCTACATTTTTATAAACTCCAAAGAGCAGGGGCAATTTCTCCATTTTCCCAAATCTACTTTGCCACTCTTAAAAGAACTCATTCTCCAGATGGATAAAGAAGAGATGGTTAACAGCATTTTCTGGGGTAACTGGCTCATTCATTCTTTTCTGTTCTCATTTTCACACAAGTTTTGATGTGTCAGCTGTGTCCTTGTCAGATTATCAAAGTCATTGTTGACTGCTGAATTCACTATCATCCTACCTCTGCCCCTGGATTTTCAATCACCACCTCCCAGTGTCATGGCCACCTTTCTGCTCTAAGACACTACTGCCATTTTCAAATGAACTTTGCAGTCTGTGAGAAAGAATTTCATCAGAGCTTGAAATTAAGTGAAGCACAGTTAGACAGAAAGACCAACAACTAATATCATCTACTCAAATATGATACAAAATCAAATACATTCTGGAGCCAAACAGTAATTTCAAGACTCTTATTACAAATGGGCGAACTATGGAGAATAGGGCATTTTCAGGCAAAAGCAAATGAATTTTAAAAGAATAAAAATCTCAAAGGCAAAGTAATTGTAAAATTATGCTGAGCCAAAAGATATTGATCCAATTAGTTCATGGATTTATCACCAAGGATAAATGAAATAAAGGAAGTAAATGAAAATAGCTCAGAATGTAAAAGATGAGATCAGTCATCTATAGAAATGGTCCAAAAGACTGTCTTTGACATTACCAGTCACAAGGTGAGGTACACGCAACACGCTACACTTTTTTTTTATTATTATTATTATTCGTGCATTGTAAGCATACCTCTTTCACACTACACTTAATAATAGTTATCATTTATTTATTGTTTGTCAGGCATTGGACTAAGTGTTTTACATACATTAGCTCAATTTTATTAAATAAAATCAACTCTAATTGAAAAAAAAATGTGTCAAAGGAGATCATCTATACCTCTATAAGAAAAGAAATCAAGAAGGCAAAAGTTGGTGATGTGTCTGAAACTTGGTCCAGTAGAAAGGGTGCTCTGAAAACTGAATATCTTGTCTGAGTGGTGATTGTACTCCTATGGGAAAGATGAATGTATCAGAGCTGACTCAGTGTACATCATGCAACCTTCTGCTCCTGTTTGCACTAACTGATAAAGATGAGAAACCATTGGGCCTGACACTCCTCATTGCAGTATTTATACACCAGTATCTATGAGACTAGAGTGACAGTCCTTTAGCACCCTGTCACTTCTCTAGATAAATTAGTATTCAGGGCCAGGCTTACAAAGCAGTGGCCATGTCAAAAATTATCTGTGAGGGCTTGCAAGGAAGCTAAGCTCCCCTCTGTCTTACTGTTCACCTTCTCTGAACTACAGTCCCATGTGATTTCACAGATGAATGAGAGAGAGAGAGAAAGGAAGGAGAGGAAAGGCACTAATTATAAATAAAAATGATGCTTGAGAGGCTAAGATAGGAGGATCACAGGTTCAAGGGCAGCACATGGCAACTTAGCAAGACCCTGTTTCAAAATAAAATGGCTGGGGGTACAGATCAGAATTAGAATGTCCTAGATTCAATTACACACACACACACACACACACACAAAGAAAATGATGGAAAAAGAACAAAACATAGTGTTGTTTTTCCATGCTCCAGAGCACCACCATGGGAATCTAGAACTTAGATCTTAGAGTGGAAAAGGCTGAGGATATCTACTTAGATATCATCAATAAATATTTTGCATATTAAAAGAATTAATCACCTCACATGTAATCCCAGTACTTCGGAGACTAAGACAGGAGGATCATAGGTTTGAGATCAGTTCATGGTAGCTTAGCAAGACTGTTTAAAAATAAATAAATTAAAAAGGCCAGGCATATAGCTCAGAGGTAGAATATCTCTGGGTTCAATCCCTAGTAACCACCCACCCCACCACACACACACACACACACACACACACACACACACACACACAGTCACCTAAGCAAGAGGAAAAACTTCAAGTAAAACTCAGACATAAAAACTTTATCGAAGAATAAATATTAAAACATTTCATATGTCCACCAATATACACATGATTACTTGGGGGTTTTGTTTCTGGTTAGGATATTTTGTTTTTTATGCCATCCCCATAAGGGAAAGATCTATGAATACAGAGTCCTAACATCATTTATCACCTTTTTTGAGGTACTGAGGACTGAACCCAGGACCTTATACATACTAGACAAGCACTCTACCACTGAGCTACATCCTCAGCCAACTTACCACAATTATTGAAAAGACTTTAGTTCATTGTCTTACATACAAATTCTAAAGTCAGAATGCAATGAGAACCATTAGGACCATGTGGTCCTAATGTTTGAGGATAACACACATAAAAGCTATACTAATGCTATGAATCTCCAGGACACAATCATATTTGTTCTACTGTTGAATTTTACCTATTGTGATGGTGTTACAAAAATACTTTGTCTGATTAGCCTTCTTCCAATCAGTGATTGGAGTTATAATTAATACAACTGCTCTTGCACACAATTAATTACCCTGTAAATAATATACTGAGAAGTACTGCCATCTTCAGGAAGAATGCTGGATTACTAATTGTCTGAAGTAAAATTCAGATGTTTCTATGAATCCTATCATGAACAATTGGCACGGGACACATATTTATTTAAATAGATTTATCTTTTGTGATGCTATCTGGTCCCTAAGATCTAAAAATCAAGCAGGTCTAACAGGTCATATTAATATCTGAAAAACAAAGCAATAATTGTACTGATAGATAAGTTGGCCAGAATAAGCCCAGAATGATCAGAGTGTATTTTTACACAGATGATCATGAGCTGTATCAAGATTATATAATTATAAACTCATTTGAGAAACAAATTTAAAGGTACTTCTATGAGTTGCATATAAGCTTGGAGTTTTAAAAATTCAGAAACTAAAAATTTGTGGTTTGATATTTATAAGATCATTGCTTCTAATTGGCCCTAAGATAAACTGATTGTGTTGTACATACCACATAGACTTTTACAAAAATCTGAAGGTAAATGATTTTCCTGAAAACTTCATCTCTGCCATCTTTGGGGGGGGGGTACCAGGGATTGAAGCCAGAGGTATTTTTCCTCAAACCTACACCCCCAACCCTTTTTCATTTTTTTGTTTTGAAACAGGGTCTCCTTAGGTTGCTGAGAGTCTTCCTAAGTTGCCAGGGCTGGTCTTGAACCTTTGATACTCCTGTCTCACCCTCCTGAGTACTGGGATTACAAGCATACACCACCACATCCAGCTGCCATTTTTTTCTTAAAAGAAAGGTAAATGTCAAAATTAACTACTTTGGGTAACTAGCAGTAATAGCTATTATATAAATACTATTGTTATTTTGGTACTAGAAGTTGAACGCAAAGTCATTCCACCTCCAAGCTACACCTCTAGCCCTATTTTTTTTTTTTAATTTTAAAACAGGGTCTCACTAAGTGACTGAGAGGTCTCACCAATTGCTGATGCTAGCCTTGAACCTACAATCCTCTTGTCTCAGCCTCCCAAGTACTGGGATTATAGGCATGTATTACCATTCTGGGTCTTATTATTTTTTAACTTCAACATGATTTATCATAAAATAAATTAGTGACTATGATCCCTGTCTGAAAAAAAGGTAAAATACTATATTATGTTAAATATAAGATACTCAATATGACATGTTGGAAGTGAGGAATTATTTAATCTCTTCATTCATATTAACAAAAACCATTTGTCTAAATGATATGTAGTAAAATGGACCAAAAAATAAAAATACCTGGAGTCTAAAATTTTCAGACTTATCATTAAATAAAAGAAAAGTAAGGTACAGAAAAGTGTGTACAATATGCTACCATTTACTTAGAATGATTTATATGGAGATATATATAAACTATCTCTTGAAAGACCAAGAAACAGGTAACTGCTTGCCACTGGGCAAGAGAATGGAGAACTGAGAAATGGAGTAGAGAGAAAACTTACCTTTCCATACTTTTTTTTTAGGTGTACATGTTATCACCTATTACAATAATCTTTATGAGATAGCTGGCTTCTATTCCTAATTTCTTCATTGCACACATGACTTTGTGCAAGCACTTACCTCAATTTTCTCCATTTAAAAAAAGGTTATACAAAATCTATAAATTCTCCATCTATACTTCAACAGAATTACAGTTTAACAGAAAAGATACACAAAATGCAAGTGGCAAAATAAAATAACTGTAAGCCTTACTTTGTAGTTACTTATATGATGAGATATTATAATTATTTATATTTCTGCCTGCTCCATTCCAATCTGGCTATAAAAACAGCAGAGTAAGCAAAAGAGTCTAGGAAGAAAATGCCAATTTATGAACTTGACAATGCTTCTTTCTTTTCATGCTATATCAAAAGTAACCTGTTTTTTAGTTTTGTTTTTGTTTTGGGGGGGTTTTTTGTTGTTTGTTTGTTTGTTTTGGTACTGAAGATTGAATCCAGAGGCATTTAGCCTCTGAGCTACACCCCCAGCTCTATTTTATTTTTTTAAATTAGAAACAGGGCCTAAGTTGCGGCTGGCCTAAGTTGCTAAGGCTGACTGCAAATTTGCAATCCTCCTGTGTTAGCCTCCCAGGTACTGAGATTACAGGTTTACACCACCACACCCAGCAATTTCTTCCTTTTTTATATATCTGAACTATTGTTTCTAAGATACCACTCTCTCCAAATATCCTAAAATTTTTTTTAATATAAAAGGTAGAATTTGTATGGTGGAGTTTAAAAAAATAGATCCTGAGATAAGAAAAAGCTGAAAAATCACCTCTGTAGCCCCATAAAATTGGCCTTAAAATCATCCATAATCTTCCTAAAAAGAAGATCCCAACAGAACAAGAGGTTGCCCAGAGCAGAGCAATAGGAGACTTAGACCAGGAAAAGCAGCACAGGAAGAAGACACTGAAAAGAAAGAAACTGAAACTTTCTGACACCTTCCAAGACAGAGAAAATGAGGACAGGCCTGGTGGTCTATTCATTCATAACCCTACATGCTCGAGGTTAAAATATTCTTGATGCCCTAATCATAAGGATAGTGTAATTAATAATAATGTAATAATAGCACAGAGGATAAAAGCAAAAAATAAACAGCAAAGTAGATACAGTGAGTTCAAAAGGGTTGGAAATATCAAGAACAGATTCATAGAAGAAAAAGGACTTTGAAGTCTGCATAATAAGCAAAATGATGGTGACAACATGGAAAAGGTGAAGAAAATCAGCAAGGGAAAAAAAGTGAACAAAATCAGCAAGGGAAATAAAAAAGTGAACAAAATCAGCAAAAGGAGGAGCATGATAAAAGGAGTAGGTAGTAGGATGCTTAGTTTTAGTTATAATTTGAGTCTAAGTGGTAACTTGGCTAAAAATGTTAAAATTTATTTTTCAAATACCTTGTTGCTAAATTTTCTTTACAGAACACTAGGTAGGAGTGCTGATATGCTAGTAATATATCAAAACTGACTGACAAGGCTCAAATCCAAGATCAACATGCATCTAGATCCAACTTTTTCATAGGGCAGGGTTCAAAGACACTAGAAATTCATACTTATACAGGATGTTTGGCAACCTCTTCCAGTATTTTCTTGCAGGTACCTAATATTTCCTATCACAACCTTTATCCTCAGGAGTCAGCTCCACCCAAAAAACACAAAACCAGGAAATCAAGAGGTACCGGTTTTACTTTTCCATTAAGATTACGGATTGGGCCTGGTTGATGACATAAAGTACTGGAGGTTGTACTACATGAAAAAAAGTCAATTAAAATTTAAAAAGCTATCTGCTATCAGTGATCTAGTGATCTTGCACGGCTAAAGGAATAATGAGTAACCACTTAACTTCCAGCAAAATACATGATATAAACTCAAGATATTCTTTATCACATGGATTAAAAATGTATGTGCCTATGCACATATATGTATTACTGGTAATATACTAGTAAACCTCCTAAGACAGTTCTAAACAATATTTATCTCTAAAATGTTGGTATGGAGTAAGAAAGAATAGCAAATACGAGGAAAGCTATCAAAGTCCCCAATGAAGAAAGCATATATTCCAAATTCTATTCTACTGTTCATTTTTGTTATACTTCAAACACCCAACTAAACATATTACCTTTATAAATAATCTATTAGGGATTTGAGGTGCGAATTGGTATTTAGAGGTTTGCTGAGGAAAACAGTGTTTAAATAAAAAGAAATATTTGGAACAGATATGGTTACTATAGTTCTGTGCTATATCAAGTGTGCCTTATGCTATGTGATGGGAATACAAGGCTTTTTTGTGAGCACCTATTGATTAAGGTTCAAGCATCAAGAAAAAGAAAGCATTTCAAAACATGAAAATAGAAATTTGTAGTGGGGATAACAAAAAGTTGTTTTACCATAGCCATCCTCTTCTCATTCCGGTCTGTATATTTCTATTATTGATTTCAGTTTTTAGGGGTCATAACTCATCCATAAAATTTACTCTTTTGAAACTTCACACACAAAGTCTCCTGGGATTTCTTCCCTTCTAAGGCAGATATTTAGATAATCCAAAAAGCTGGATAGCTCAAATGGTATAAAGATTTACACCTTCAGTATTAAACCAGTGGTTCCAATCATAAGCAAGGCTAACTCCTCAAAAGTCATTCTCCACACCCTCCTAAGGGGACCACTGGCGAACAGGCAGGGATCAGGGGACACAGTCTGCCTCACTTCTGTCTCAAGGAAACAAAAATTTCCATTTGAACTCTAATGGTTGTCTCAATGGCAAGATCAAGAAGTTTCATTGGAAGCTTCTTCCTTCAGAAAGGAGGCGAAGAGGGGAGAGCCAGTGAGGGCCAGAGGAACATGTACAACAACGCAAAACCTACCTTGTTATTTTAAGTATTCAATGGCCCAAAAAGTACAGCTTTGCAAAGAAAAATCATCTGTTCAACTTTTAATGGCATCTTTCTTCCCTTAGACTCTGGCTGTGGATACTAAACCACTTTAAGTCTATCTCATGGATTACGCTGGATTCCGTCAAAATCTTATTACCCAGGTGGCTTCCCCCTAGTTTTGTTGCCTGGATTGCAGCACAGACACCATTCCCACCTTCGTCACAAGCATAGGGATTAAATCATACACAACTCCTGGACAGATCAAAGCCATGGGACTCAACAAACAAATGTTGTCTGGTCCGAGAACACTAATAGATTGTTTTATTTTAAAAAATAAAATGCTTCCTTTTAAAAGAAGTCATCTTTTAAAATAGGTCTCACAGATTATTATCTCAAAAGCCCTCTGAATACAGCACTCACATTTCTCAACACTATAATTTAATTATCCAGCATTTCTCAAAGTAATATCAAATACATGTTGAATTACATATTTTTATATGGGGTAGGAGGATATTGAGATAGACTAATGCTAGCCAAACATCATTTCTCAAATGGAAAACTGAAATAGGTAGAAAGTAGGTATCAGTACATATTGCTAAATTAACTACTAAAACAAAAGAATGCAAAGGGGTAGTAGATACGCTGGCTCTGTTTATTATTCCTGGTAATCTCTTCAGAACTTGTGGCTTCAACAACATGAACACCATTTACTACTAAATCTCTAGCTCCTGGGCTTTCTCCTGACCGCTAAGCTATGTATCAGGTTCCTGTTAAGCATCTCAACTTAGATGTCCTACAAGCACCTCAAACTCAACATGTCTAATATTTAACTCAACAGTTTCAAGAAAAGTGCTTGTTCCTCTTTCTCCTATAGCCCTTTCCTTGAAGAATGGCAACACTCACCTGCCCCACTGGAATGCCTAAAAGCTGGAAATGGTACTAGATTTCTTCATCTCTACTGTCTGGAAAGTTCCACTTCTGAAATAACTATTTCATCTGTATCCTTCTCTATCAGTCTTATTTGCTATTAACTGAATTTAAGCCCTATTATTCTTAGAGCTCTGCCACTGGTTCATAAGTTTCCCCACCACAAGTCTTACCTCTATACCCACTCCACCTCAAGTGCTATGAGATGTCCCTGCTGTTTGAAATCTTTCAACAACTACTTCTAATCTTGAAAATATAGTTCAAGCTAGCTACTTTGTCCATAAGGCCTTTTTTCAATTTGATCATTGCTTTGTCTTACATTCCTTCCCTTAACTTAGATGTGGTTTCACATCTCTGTACCTACCTGGAAACTTTCTCTGCCTAGCTTTTTCAAAACTCAAGAATAAGTTTAGGAGTTATGAGCAGCTAACCCTTCAGTGTGCCTTAATATCACACCCCTGTGTCTTTAGAATGTATTCCTCTCTCTCAGTGCCTGCGAGGAGGAACTGTGGTTTATCTCTGTAACCTCAGGACCTGACTCTGCCTGGCATAAAGCTAGAACTTAGCCTGTCTAAGGAATGAGTGAAGCCAGCCAGCCTAAGACAGGGAGATCTGAAGAATACTCATTAAATCTTTGACTTTTGGTACCTGAACAGGCTCTATAGAGAAAAAAAAAAGTTATTAATCTGTCCCCTGATATTTTAACCAATACCTTTCATCTTCTATTTGATAAAGTTTAAGTTGAAATCTTGTCTTTAAAAGGCAAATAAGTACCTCGTTTCAAACACAGCTAGGCCTACAAGTAATAAACTCTTTAATTAGCATGTGATACAAAGGATTGCATCACTCAAGAAGCTAGCAAGGAATCTGGGTTAATTTGTCCTCACAAATACCTGTTTGCCTGCATACCTAGGGCACCACCTATGCATCAACAACAAAGTAAACACTCTTGCTGCCACCGCCCCACGGCCCCCAAATCAGCTGTAGTCACGACAGCAAACCATCATGGCCCCAGATCCCTTCAGCTTTCTATAATCAATCCAAAGACAATTTAGTTATTGAAAGGCTATACAGCTATTTCTACCTCTATTTTGAAAACATCAAATTAAAAACCATATGAAGAGGACCCAAAAGCAAAATTTTTTAAAAAGTGAACTATTTAAAATAAAGGAAAACTATTTTAAAATAGAACCTATCAAAAACTTAAATTGTCAGTTAACACCTAAAGACAGTAAACACATCTACATCTAACAATATCACACTGAAAACGAAATATATATAATCCCCAGAGGCTTAAGTTTTATTTTAAGGGCAATTGGGTCCCTGAACAGACAACCTGTTCTACCTATATTTGTTTTTATTTGACCTAAAAGGATTACAGCTAAAAGGAGGGTCAGAAATGAGAAATTACTTTCAGATTCACATTTATTGTATATCTGATGCTCACGGGGGAAAAAGAGGACATAGGTTCATCCTCTATGTACTGAAACCTTAATGAAACAGAACAGCCAAGACAAACTACTTTAGACTGGATCAGAAGCCCAAGAGACTCATATCTTATGGAATAAACAGAAGTAGGTACAAATATACCATACTTTTTTTAAGGTAACCTTAGAAAATATAGAATGATATATTTTATAGCCTTATCACTCAAAATGTGGATCACAGGCCAGCAGCATGCACACTGAAACTTGTTAGAAATGGAAAATGATCCAACCCACACCTACTAAGTCAGAATCTGCATTTTAACAAGGTCCCATATGATCTCTAAAGGTTTGTGATTCTGTGGGTTATTTAGTCAAGTATTTCTGGCTAACCCATCACATCAACTAGATAACTGGTATAAAACACATGTACCCCAAATCCAAATGTACCCCTAATCCAAAATCAGAAATGCTCCAAAATCCAAATCTTTTTGAGTATGATGTGATGCCACAAGTGGAGGATTCCACACCTGACCTCATGCCAAGGGTTGCAGTCAAATGCAGGAACACTAAAAGTATTGTATGAAGTTACTTTCAAAGCCGGGCGTGGTGGCGCACGCTTGTAATCCCAGCATTCAGGAGGCTGAGACCGGAGGATCCGGGTTCGCGGCCAGCCTCAGCTACCTAGTGAGGCACTCCGCAACTTAGTGAGACTCGGTTTCAAAATAAAGAATAAAAAATAGGGCTGGGGGTATAGCTCGGAGGTAGAATGCCCCTGAGTTCAATCCCCAGTAC
>PVLC010001774.1:0-17591 GCA_004027655.1 Graphiurus murinus | reverse complement strand
CCAAAAAAAAGAAATTACTTTCAGACTATGGGTATAAGTTATATGTGAAACATAAATTAATTTCATGCTTAGACTTGGGTCCTATCCCATTATCTCATTATGTATATGTAAATATTCCAAAATCAGAAGAAAAAATTCTGAAATATGAAATACTTTGGGCTTCAAGAATTTCAGATAAGACATAACTCAATCTGAATAGAGCTTAGTCTTTACTACCTGAAACCGCAATCTGACAGACATGGAAGGAGTCCATGAATCTATGTTTTCAATTTTTTATATGTCATTTCAATTCATATCCTGGTTAAAGATCAACCCCTAGAGTAACCCAAGAAATTTTGGCTTTACCAAAATACAGAACTCCTTTAAATACCAAACTCCTCTAGTACACTGAAAATAAGATTATATTCATGATATTTCAAGCACTCCATTTTGTAAAATAAGACAAAAGTTAATTTGTATATTTACATAAAGTCCTTCATAGAAGATCCAATAATCTCTCTCCAAAGAAAAGTAGAAGCTGGGCATGGTGGCACACACCTGTAATTCCAATACTTGGGAGGCTGAGACAGAAGGATTTCAGGTTCAGGTATAGCCTTAGCAACTTAGTGAGACTCTCAACAACCTAGCAAGACCCTGTTTCAAAACCAAAAAATAAAAAAGAGCTGGGAGTGGAACTTAGAGTTATAGTGTTCCTGGGTACCAAAAAAAAAAAAAGAAAGAAAAGTGGAGGTCAACCCAGAAATATGTCCTTCCCCAAACTATCCTTTAAAATAAACAAAAAACATCTGAAACCACGAGGTACACTAGCACAAAGCTGTGATTTGTTTATTAACATGGTAAGAGTCATCCCAGAGAACAACTTCATTCATTCTCATTCATACTAATAGCAATCCAAATACTCTATACAATCAACACCAAAGTAAAAAGTCAAAAACATGAGAACTAAAGTATGAAAAAATAGTTAAACAACTTTACCGATTACCACTATTGGCAAATAATCCAAATATTGCAAATGTGTGTTTAGAGTTTAAATTAAGTTAGGAATAAAGACATAAACTAGTAACACTTCTCTCAATAATAGTCAAAGCATGATCTTCGCCTGTTTCTGGAGCAGTTTTGCAGGTCACTTAATTGGCAGTCTCCAAATCTCATTTTCTCCACAAATGCTACTGGTCACATACTGGGTACCAGGTACTGTGCTGGGCACTGTGAGGACACAAAGATGAATGGCCACAGTCCTGCCTTCAAAGGCCTTTGCGTCTAGTTAAGGAGACCCAAATACATGAGCAATTACAAAACATGGCAGTAATTGCTATAAAGGGACAGGTAGACTAGGATAAGCACATTGAAGGGACATCTACTCCTGCTGTGGAGAGACAAGAAGGCTTCTAAGAAGAGTGTTGAATGAGAAGGGATGGGTAATACAAGGGACATTCTACGCTGAGACAACAGGGCCTTGGCCAAAGACAGAGCACTTTATTTATTTATTTTTTTTTTCGTGGTATTGGGGATTGAACTCAGGGGCATTCTACCTCCGAGCTACACCCCCAGTCCTATTTTTCATTCTTTATTTTGAAACCGGGTCTCACTAAGTTTCGGTGTGCCTCTCTAGGTAGCTAAGGCTGACCGGATCCTCCAGTCTCAGCCTCCCAAATGCTGGGATTACAAGCATGCGCCACCACGCCCAGTGACAGAGCACTTTAGAAAAATCATTCTGGCTTCAGTATGGGGTAATGGACCACGAGGGGTAGAGTGGAAGAAGGGTCAGTTGGCTTTTACCTCAGTGTTAGTGCAGGTAGGAAATAAAGGTGATCTGAAAGGGGCAAGGCTCAGGGTAAAGCTGAGGAGAGTCAAGAAATGTCAAGGAAGTAGAAATAGCAAATTAAGTAAGAGAATGATGAAATGTGTTAGGAGCAGGAAGAAGTCAGGATGACTTGTATTTCTAACTTGAATAATCAGGTAGTATACCTTTGGAACAAAGGGAATACATGTGGAAGTACAGATTTAAAGGGAAGATAAGTTCAGTTTTTGATATGGTGACTAAGAGACATTCACATGAAAATATCCAATAGGTAGATAGTTGAATGTATACCTCAGATCAAAGACATGACAAAAGTCTAAGTACTTCTTGAGAGTGACCAAGTCTTATTTTTCTTCAAATTCTAGATTCTTGGTAGTCCTTGGCATAAAATAGTTGCTCACAGGGAAATGGGTGAACAAATGAGGGAAGAGAAAGATAAAGAAATCTAAAAAGCCAATTAAGTTTAGCCAAAAGTCTAGTGATCTGTTACTTGATTGGAATTTCCTCAGAAATGCCACTTGCCTTGATAAGATAAGCATGACACTAAAATTGCTTTGAATCATGATCAAACCTGACTCCATCTTCTGGTTAGAAAGGGCCCACAGAGCCTTCATTGAAGTGTGAATGTGGGAGTAATGGAACTGTTGATTCCCATCCTTAGAGCAATAAATGCAAAAGGCAGAAGGAAGAGCCTATTACTATTTTTGAAAGGTTAGACCTACAGATCAAGGTCCATGAAAATCTAGGAAGATTCTAGGACCCTGTGACTCCCCTATAACTTCTATTTGCCAGTACTCATAAGTTATCATCCTATCCACTCATTTCAACAAATTGCTTTTAAGCATTACTATATTCCAAGCACTGTGCTAGGCACAGGGTCCATACAACCCCACAGTCACTTATATAATTCTCTTTAGTGGAAAGATAGATATTAAATAAATCAATAAACAAACAGAAACATAATTACAAATAACATTCAATGACAAGAGGAAAGGAAAATGACACAGAACTGCAAGGGAGATATACTTTAAATTATCTTTATTTAGAAGCAACATTTAAGCTGAGACTAGATGGATGAGTAAATTACTCAAGCAATGAAATACAGTAACAACAAATTTGTAGTTTAGGCAGCATAGTTCTGGCAGCAGCATAAGAGGTCAGTTAAGAGACTATTACAATGGTGAAGTAAGAAGAAACCATACTAAACTACTACAGCTGGAGATGGCGAAGAGGAGGCAAATGTGAAACACATTCAGAGGTAGAATGGGTAGGCACTGACTGTAAGGGAAACACGTCAAAGTATTTTCCAGGATTCTATTGGCCTAGGTAGCTGGGAGGACAGGGGTAAGAATAACTGAGATAGGGAACACATAAGAAAGAGGAGGTAAATTTCATTTCCTGAGAAGGTGAGCTGCACTGCACAGACCTCAATGGGCATGAATTAAACAAAAGTAAACCCTATAAAGAATTACTTTTTAAAAATCACTAAATGCATACCCATACAGTGTACAATTAATTACAGATAACGCAGTCCATACAGCACTGCCATGAGCTTGAACTTGTCACCACTATTTAGTAACAATGGCCAAATCTAGGAGGCTCTCACAAAGGAGGTAGGCAACAGAGGCCACGAGCAACAGAAATTAAGAGCAACTCACAGGGAGAGAAGCTCTACATATTAGAAGATGAAGAAATGGGAGAAGAAAGAAAAGCAAAGGCAGACTCTGGGCTATAGATAAAAGCCTAAAGATAACTGTCTTCCTTCTTTCCTTCCTTGAGCATTCTTGTAGCACCTGTTATGTGCCAACTATATTCTGAAGCATTGGAAACAAAATGACAAAACATATTTGCTTGTAAACTCAAAAATATGTTTATGTACCTATAGCCTAGTGTTTGTTTAAAAAAAAAAAAAAGATGGAGGGAGAGAGGGAAGGAAGGAGCCCTGAGTTTCACTATTCAAAACTACGTATTATTCAATAAAACTCTAATCATGAGGAAACAAAAGGTTAGCACATTCTTAGAAAGCTACTACCAAAAATGGCATCAAACTCCAACACAGATTAAAGCTCCATAAAATAATGATATGCTCTAACTCAATAAACTGCTGTGCACTTTGGCTTTATCATGGATGTAGCATCAGACTTTTCTTTAAACAGTTAGATTAATGCCAACAAAAAGGCAACGAACATCAAATGGCAAAGCAAGATAACTAATAACCAAGTACTAGAAAATATTTCAGCAGCAAACTGATACCATGTTTGGTGGTCACTACAACAGTGATAGTATTTGTTAAGTCCTTACTTGAGTGAGGCATTATGCAAAGTATATTATATAATATACATACACATATGTATGTATATATATAATATATATACACACACACACACACATATGTCCTTAAACTTTTATAAATTCCCATAACAAAGTTATCTATACGGAAGATCTAGTGTTATCATTTTATTGACAAGCAATTTGAAGTTTAGAAAGAAGTAACTGAACTAGTAAGTAAAAGAGCCTGACCTCTAGCATGACTTAAAAATCCATGCTTTCACCACTGTATGATTCTTTCTCCCCCCCAAAAAATAACAGAATGATGCCAAGTACATGATGGACACTCCATAGTGTGTCTATTGTTGGGGCAATGAATGACAGATCATAAAGCAGCTGTTACCGAGTAAGCCAAAATGCCAAAAATACGAGTAGAAAAAAAGGAGCAATACTTTAAGGATTTCCTGAATCACCAACTACAGTATAATTGTGGTTACCTGGAAAATAGCAGCAACTCACAGAATCACCTAATATGCTGCTACAAGAAAGGTGATTGCTGTTTCTCAGTGAAAACTTTAGGCTGCCTATGAATCTACAAAGCCAAAGATGAAAATGGCACCAGGCAATTCAGAAAAGGAACTGCAGATGCTGATCAAGGGACTATTTCCCAAATTTTCCCAGTATAGAAAGGATCACTGATTCTGCCAAGAACTGTCAAGACTGCAGGCTGCCTTTACCTCCATCACCTTTTAAAAAGGAAGAAAAGCAACCCTTTTATAAGGTTCTCGGCAGAAGACTCCTTCTGTTTGGCTCAGGGCCATGTGTTATGCCACTGACTCTGCCACCATGATCACAAATGACAGGACCAGCAGAGAACACCTGTCCTGAGAGCAGCCAGTCTAAAGACTGGCCAGCAGCCTGCAAAGAGGCCTAGCATGGGAGGTTTGCCCACAGGCAATGCACCTAACTCAACCAATCAAATTTCCCCTTACAAGAGTGAACTGAAGCTATATGGAGTGAGAAGGTGTGGAAAGACAGAGAAGTCAGGCAGCAGAAGTAATGAGGTGCTTATAACCATACTGAGAAGATACAGAATGAAGTAATTTGTAGCAAAAGCAAGAGTTTAAAAAGGGCTAATAGCAGCAGAGAAGCAATACTTCTGCTAAAAGGGCAACACCTGATTTCCTTTGACTTTTCCTAGTTTCTATAACACCTACGTAGTTGAAACCTCTATGGTGAAGCCAAATTGTACAATTACTCCTCGATTCCCATAAGGCCTGCCCACTGCTTTCTCTCCACATTGACCTTCTAATAAACCTCCCTCACTAGCTACAAACCAAGTAAATCCTGTTCTTGAAACAACAAAAAATCATAACACAATATTTCTATCTTAGGGGGCACATGAACTCACACATCTGCAATTAAATGACATAGCAAGCTGGGTGGTGCTAGAAATCCAAGCATGTGGGTCTCACTTCCATCCTGAAGCATTTGTGGTTTGGACACTGTGTTACTCGGCCCTAGTCAAGGGTCTAGAGAAAGGGACCTTCAAAGAAGTATCTTAAACCTTGAAAATTAATAACCCATGTCATTACAATTGTGCATTTAGAGATCAAAAGAGTTCCAGGGATGTTACAGGAAACAAACCATCTTCTTTTTTTTTTTTTTATCTTTTATGGATAAATCCGTTTGTGTTGGAATTTTGTAGCAAAAAAATTGATCTGTTCTCTCAGAATCACATTAAACAACAGTTGACTGGTCTAGATAGCCAGGCAAATACATGACAAATTGGAAAATTATGAAGATGTTTTATGAAAAGTATAAGTTGAGAATCTAAGTCTTGAAAATTATTCATAAGATTTCACTAAATGTGTTCCTGTTTATGAGCCTCCTTAGCCTATCTTATCTCCCCAAGGCTGCCTATACAAAGGAAAGGAGAAAGCTCAGAAATTCTCGAACATACACAAATGCCCAGTAAGCTGCATCCTAAGGAACTCAAAATAGCTGACAAGCAAAGAGCATGAAAATGACATGGCTTCTCTCCTATAGCTTATATCTTCCTAACAAGCTCCATGTCAAAAACTAGGAAATTTTAACATAAAAATCCTTTCCCTTAATGTCCATTTTTTTTTCACATAACTACATAATCCAACCACTTGTGCACACTGTGTTACTAATGCTTCAGTATTTTTTTTCTTACGGGTATTCCTTGTTTTCTCTTCCCACCCCCCCCCCCTCAAAAAAAAGACTACCAGTCACAAAAAGCAAGATCTTTGAGGTTCACATGTGCCAAAGCACCTATCTAGGCAAGAAGAGACTCAGTTACTTTTTCAAAGACATTCACATGGCTGAGAAAGTCTGACTAAAAGATACAGTTTCATTTCTCAGAGCTAATGTTTTCAGGATAACCCCACGGATAGAAAGGATTAAAGTCCAATATTCAAAACCCAAGTTGTAATGAAAGTTGTATGAGCTTAAGGTTCGTTTTGATGTAATAATTTCTCATCTGAATAAAACATCATTACATACTCTTATACTGAAAGTGTTACCAGATTATATACAGCAGGACACCATACAGAATGCAAGTTACTTATTGCTCATTCATTCAAAATGGAGTTACTCTGGCTTATTTTTAATTGGCTAGTTTTCAATGGCATCCTTCTACTGCTTAAACATCACAACTGTGTGTGTGTGTGCGAGCACGCACGCGCCAGGAATATGCCTGAAATACCTAACAAGCATTTGAGTACCAAAACCATTAAGAAGCCACATAATCCAGATGTAGGAACCCCAACACTGGATCTGAAATGCAAGATATAAAGGTTCATCCAAACCTAGGGACAAAGGTACTCTGGTGATGCAAATTACACCAGTCCCTGAATATTAAAAGTTCTAAAATGAGTGTGGTGGCACACCCTTGTAATCCCAGTACTTGGGAGGCTGAGACTGGAAGATGCGGGTTCGTGGACAGCTTCAGCTACTTAGGCCCTCTGCAACTTTGTGAGACCTTGTTTCAAAAAACGAATAAACAATAAGGCTGGGGGTGTAGCTCAGAGGTAGAATGCCCCTGGGTTCAATCCCCAGGACCGCAAAAAAAAAAAAAAGTTCTAGTCATCACCTTACCACTTAAAAAACAAGATCAAGAACAGTCAGATATGTGGGCAAAGTCTCCCAGCAGATTACTTTAACAGTGGTAGAGCTGTAGCTGAAATTTGGAGTGTTGTCACTAATGACTACCATGGGCCAGGCTTCTGATGAGCGTTGTTTCTTTTTATCTCTTCATGACACATTTGCCAAAGAAACTCCCGACTCAGCTAAATGTTGCTTCCCTGAAGAATGTATTCTTCCTATAATTGAATGCTTTCTTTCAAATAGTACTGAATATTAGTTGTTTTATAAAAATATTTCAACAATGTTACTCAATATTTGCTCCATGTCAGTATTTTTCACATGACCAAAAATATGTGTGTAACAGAACAGAGAATTTTGAGACAGATGGGTTGGTCTGGGGAGGAGCCATAAAAATAAAGCCTAATTTGCAACAAATGTGTTTAAAATTCCCTAATGCCTTTTCAAGACAAATAAAAAATTTGTAAGAATAAGCTAACATCTGACTAGAAGAGAATTGGTAGCAAATAAAAATACAGTTGTCTTCAATGTTCCAATTAAATACAAAAGCAGCAGATAAAATCTGATGGGTAACAATAAAGTTCTCTCTTTCAGTGAAATTTCCATCTAAATTTAATTTTAGTAATAATAAAATTCCACATTTGAATATGCTATGCAAGTCACTTATAGCAATAACATCTAACATTTATTATAATATGCCAGGCACTGTTAAGTGCTTCACAAGTATTTTTCATCACATCCTCAGAATAAACCTATGAAGAATTATTATCCCCATTTTATACATGAGGTTACTAAGGCACAGAATATTTAAATAAACTTGTACAAGGTCAGGAAACAAGAAACAATTTGTAGATCCAAATATTTCACCAACTAATCTCACTCCTGATCACTACATTAAGCTCTCAATAAGGTGACAACATGGTAAATGTGCTTTGCAAATAATAAAACATGGAAATGCAAGGTTGCACTTAAAGTAGAGTGTTTTAGGATATAGGACCAACTCTCCTTTTAGCTATCTGAGCCTGAGTACATCACTGAACTTCTCCAAGGTTCAATTTTCTTTCTGTAAGATAGGGAAAATAAAGAAACAGGTCTTACTTCATAGGACTGTTAGCAGGACCTGGGGCATTATGTATGTAAAGAGTAGAGTGCTTGGCATATAACAAGCAATGTTATTACTAGCTATTACTAAGAATTATCCTTACTTTCATAAATGCTTATCTTAGTATTATCTTGGTATTTTCTAAAATAAATAAGATGAACCAATGTTGGGATCATGAAAGTTTATGAAATTAAGATTCAAAGTATATGAGAGCACAATTTTGAGAAGAAAATGAAATGTCTAATTGCTTTAATACCATCAAACATTTATTTAAAGTGCCTAGTTATACGTGAAAATAAATATGCTAGGCACTATATGAACTTATCAAGATAGTCCCTGACACCAAAAAACACACAATTAAGCAGCAAGAATATATAATTGTTACATTCAGCTGAGAAATTATTACATCAAAATGAACCTTAAGTGCATACAGCTTTTGTTACAATTTGAGTTTTGAATATTGGACTTTAGTCCATCCTATCCATGGGATTATCCTGAAAATATATTAGCTCTGATAAATCAATTCTGATGAAATGTGCACAAGCAGCAAAACCTCCAACTTTGGGCTATTTCCTAGCAGTATGCACCTATGGTCTTTGTTAAGCACCTCCTCTCTCACCCCCCGGCTTTTCTAGTGTGATAGTATCAAAAATATAGAGAGGAAGAAGCTTGAAAATAATACTTCTCTCAAATCTATGAAGCAATATTCAGGAAGAAATGAGCTGCACTTTCCACACTCTTACCTTCCTCCACCCCTCAAAAACATATTTTAACTATCTTGGTACTAACAATTTCTTTCAATTCACCAAGAGAAAAAGTAAAGATAAGAGTTGAGTTGGAAGCAAAAAGGAAAAGGATACAAAAACAAATTATAAGAGGGAGGAGAAATGAATTTGGAAAGGTAAAAAATCCTTTCCAAATAATTATAGGTAAGGTTAAATGAAGCATATCTTTATTCTGCATTCTACCACATGCCTAATGCTTTAGAAACCAAACTAATAGCTGCTCCTAAGACTGTCCATCTATATTTCTTTTAGCTCCATAATTCAGAGAGGAGAAAGAAGAGTACAGAGTACAAAAGAATTTTATCTAAGAGCATAGCCAACATCACACTGCATATACCTTAGGGCTTCACTTGAGGTCAACTATGAAAGCCAAGGCTAAATCATTATCTTGGTAGACTATCCATTAAAAGTAGCTTCTACAACTCCAAAATAAGGATTTGGAATAGTTCCTTAGGCCACTGCAAGAAACCTGGAAATCTAATTTCTAAGATTAGCTTCTAAGCTAAGTTTTTAGAAGCTTTCCTCTTCATTTTCAGGAGTCATGCTATTTGAAAAGATCTTTTGCAACTCCACAACAGTGAATGATATCCTTTTGTACTTACTTCCATACACATTTGCCATATCATCTACAGGAAAACTCCTCTTTCGCCACCCGTAACTTCAAGCCGTAGCAAAACTAAAAAACATTTGCTACTGCATCTATAGTGTTAAAGGAAACTGAGTAGAGCAGCCTACTGTCCATAAAGCAAATAAATTTTGTATTAAAAAAAAAGTGAACATACTTTCCAGTAGTACAAGCAATGTGTTCAACAAAAAAGCTTAGCTCACATATACAAAACTAGGCTAAAATACACAATTTACACATTTTTCTTCTTAAAGTAAGGAATAGAGTGGGGAGAAAAATAAGAGGTACAAACCAAAAAGTGGTTGTTGTGTATTCAAGTGATATCTGCCAGTCTTAATGAAGACTGGTCCACTGTAAGCCAGACCAGCTCTCACTTGTACTATTCAAGCTTCAGAAGTTGAAGTGCAAAACTATACCTGTTACTATTTCTACTCTTCCACCACTTAGCAATGGAAGGCATCTTTAGTAAAATAAGTTGAATTCTATAGTAAAACTATTAATTGATCAAATAGCAGCAAACCGAGGTATTAATTTATAGCTGAGATAGATCTTAGTATAAAATAAGTAATTTCTGATGGCTCTTTTCCTACTTAATTACATAATTACTACTCACTACAACAACAAAAGTCATATAAACATCTATTAATATTGCCTATGTACAGAAAAGCCTCTGGCATAAATTTCTTAAGCTTTTTGTCCTCAAGGGCCTCAAGCTGGGGGCTCAAAAATGACAAAGCAAAAGAGTCAAAATAAAACAAAAAAGTAAAGATGAGTATCAGAAAGGAATAGGAGAACAAATACTTTCTAACTATTTGTTTGTTCTACCTTTTAAAACTGGTCCCTGTATACCTTCTGCTATCTGTCATGACCCATTAATTTGGCTATTAAGATAAAATGTTCCCAATCTCTCTAGGCCCTTCTAATGCAGGCAAGTCCTAACACAGTGCTCTTTTTTCCTACACGATCCAGATGAAATCTTTTGATAGTCTATGGACCCTCATTTTCTCCTTCCAAAGTTCTGTTCTGAATCATTAAGGAGGAGAAAGACTACCAAAAGTCCTGAGGCAATGGGTGAGTGAAGTAAGGGATTTCCAGAAATTGGGGTACCCTCCTCCAATGTCAGGCTATTTTTTCTTTCTTTCCTACAGTACTTAACAAACAAGTAAAGCAGAGTGGGAAAACTGGATAAAAAGATGAGATGATGCAGCAAAGAGCTATCCCAAGCCTTTTAAGAATACTACTATTTTTTCACTGTTGTCTAGAAAATATCTTTGAAATGTCTTGTGTGTAGGAATGCATAAAAGATAACACCTTGCAAAAGGAAAACGTACAGTTTAATAATGTGCAACTAATGAAGATGGTTTATAAATGAAATACCACCTACACATTTAGTCCTAAATATATTATGCTATTCACCATTAAAATTAGACCTAAGTACAAGTTTTCCATCTGTGGAAACGTAATCTGTTTTTAAATTAAAGAGAAATCATTACTTCTTAAAAATATAACTATAAAGATATAATTCAAGTGTAGCTGCTCACAGTCACTGAATAAGTTTAAATTTGATAATAAAACATTTAAGTTTCAACCAATGCACCTTTGTTGAAGCACATTTAGCTGAAATAACTTCGAGTCTGGTTTATTTCCATCACATATAGTACATTTTTCCAACAAGAGCATGTACATTCAATATAGAACATTTCCAGCAATAGTTACAGTCTTTCTAGTTTCCTTTCACAGTATATTTTAGTGCAAAGCACTGAGAGGGTAAATGTTTTTCTAGCTATAGAAGCATTTTATTATGACCTGTGGATCTTCAACATTTTAAAATATTATACAAAAAGTATATAGATGGACAGGGTCCCTTCTAAGTACAGGTGTGAACCTATATAAAAACAAGGTGTATTTTCTGCTGTACCTTTTAAAGTTATAATTTGACACAAATTACTAAAAAATAAAATATTCCCTAAAAAGTATAAAATTATTGATACATAAAAACTGCCCAAATTTTCATAAAGATAGATGTACGTCTGTCTTTCCTAAAATCTTGATTACAAAAATGGACAAGAATTCATTATTTTCTAAATTTTACAGTAGGAATCAAATAATATCTAAAGTGGCCATTTAAAATTTTTCTTGGGAGGAAAAAAAAAATCAGGGTTTATACCCCAATCTTCCTTTTTCAGAAATACTTAGAGAAATAAACTAGTATCATAAGAAGTGGTTGTGCATGGATTGTCTGCATCCACAAAATATCAGTAAGCTATTTACTACCTTCATATCAACATTAGTAAATGTGTGATCTTTAAAAAAACAGAAACTGAAAAATAAGGTTGCATCTATCATTAAAGTGCTTTGTATAAAATTTAAAGAAAAATAGAGGAATGTTTAATTTTCATAAAAACCTCAGATGCTTACAAATGAAAAAAATGTAATAATCCATGCATGAAAATGAACTCGAATTTTCCTGTAGTATATATTTTAGAATAAAAGTTTCAAACATTTAAGTGCTAGAGAACAAGTTAGAAATAAATGGGTGTAAAAATAATTACAAATGTTTAGTAGGCTAAATATTTATAATGTGCTGATACTAATTTGTCTTTTGTTTCTAACATATACTCTCTAGAAAATCATATATCTGTACAATCCAGATGAATATTTTGCCAAATAAGATGAAACAAAACTAAAACCACTAAGATATAAAGTCTCTGTCAATTAAAAACTGACATTTTCTTCAGGTTGTTGATCACTTTAATCAACTAATTACTTGGAAAACAAAATTTGCGACATTTTTGTAGAAACTGTAGACCAAATTCACAAGGTCAAGGTGGTTAGCGGATGGACTGAGATGACGGTATGTAATGTCACAGCTACTTGAAAGTGCTGGAATAGGCATTGCCTTAGAAACAAGTAGATGGTTAATTATTTTAGTCAGAAAACAGCAGTTACAGTTGAAATTTTATGAAAATGTTTTTCTTTTTTTTCCTCATAGTACCATGTGAAGACGTTTAGTGGTTCTAACACCAATTTAAAGTCTTTCCACAAAAATGAACTCCAAACCTTTTTCGTACATCACTTGAAGTTATCTGAGGAGAAACGGGAATAAATGAACACTTTTGAGTTTACCAATAAAATCTTGGTCTTAAAATTATACAATAGTAAATGACTTCTAAAGGATAGCTTCATGTCAAGTTTTGCACACACACACAAAAAAATGTGTGATAATCAAATCACAACATTTAATCTACTTGGCACTCAAACTAAGTATCTTGCTTTAGAACCTGACTCTGAAACTAATACTCATTAAATATATTCGAATCCTTAATATGAGACATACGTACTGAAGGTAGGCTTTAAAAATATAGAGATTTACAAAAACAAGTATATGGAGTCTATTCCTTATTTTATATTGCATTTTAAGAATCTACATTTGTGTCAAAACCTTCTTTAAAAAGTAGTATTTTTCAGCTGGGCGTGGTGGCGCACGCTTGTAATCCCAGCATTCGGGAGGCTGAGACCGGAGGATCCGGGTTCGAGGCCAGCCTCAGCTACATAGTGAGGCACTCCGCAACTTAGCGAGACCCAGTTTCAAAATAAAGAATAAAAAAAAAATAGGGCTGGGGGTGTAGCTCGGAGGTAGAATGCCCCTGAGTTCAATCCTCAGTACCAAAAAAAAAAAAAAAAAAAAAAGTAGTATTTTTCTTCCTTCCAAACAGGGATTTTACTTTTCTTGCAATGCACAACCAAATATATCTATGTGTTGTGTGTGTGTGTGTGTGTGTGTGTGTGTGTGTGTGTATATATATGGTATATATGTATACATATATTTTTTTCCTACTTAGTAATTAACTATGTTGAAATGATCATCAAAAAGTTTATTAAACAGAAAGGAAAAATAAAGAGTATTTGGACCTAAATAATCTTTTTTTTTCCCCTAAGATCAAAACTAAAAAAGTCATTAACACTCCCAAGGAAAAGGGAAAAAAAAAATCTAAACTTTACCAACTCCTCTTTGCCTGGAAGCAGTATTACAAATAAATAAGAAATGCTAGTCATTCTAAATTCAACTTGGGGATTTTTTTTTAGTGCAGCACTTTATTTAGTCATCATAGGTTAATTTTTATAATAATTACAGTATCTCAAAAGATTTTTTCCTATAATCATCGCCTTCACAAACTCATTCTAATATAGTTTACTTCCTACACTGCATTAGTAGACTAAGTCACTGAATCAAATTAAACCTGTGCAAAGTTAAACAGAAGACTTCTATTGTAAACATAAGCCAAAATAAAGTATGTATTTTACAACAGTAAAAGGAAAGCACTGACCCTGTGCCATCTACCCATAACTATATTGCTCTGTCCTGTAGAAGGTAAGGTCTGATGTAAACTTTTGTTCCCAAGCCCCTGGAATAAAGGTCACTGAAGAGGTAAATGCAATATGCACATTACTCTTGCAGTTCCCGCTGCTATAAGATATATGGAAACAAGTACGTGTTAAAATGGAACCAGCTATAAATTATGGTAAAATGAATTTTTTTTAGTTCGATGGGGGGAAAAAGCAAAACTCTGTAACTGTTCCTCACCAGACAAGAGCCTTAGATCTTGTACTTCGGCCTTTGGTTTTGTTTCCTTCAGGTGAATTGGAAGCATTTGCCTTATGAGTTTTCTTATGATGTTCAAGATAAGTCTTTTTGGCAAATGCCTTTCCACATTTATTGCATCTGTGAAGAGAAAAGTTTTTTGTGACTTTCACTTCAATACCGACGTCAGTTACTTCATACTTTTTACTAGGAGAGTTAGAAGTGCCATCGTGTTTTGAATCACTATGTTTTGCTTCATCCCTGGAAGGGCCTCTTTTTGCCACTTTATTTAGAACAAAATCAATAGGCTTTTTTATAGCTCTGATCTCTAAGCTGGCTGTTATTTTCCCAAGATAGCGAGATGACTTTTTATGAACCACAGTTATATGTCGTATCACATCACGTTTCCGACGAGTTTCATAAGTGCAAAGAGGACACTTGTAGAATTTAACATAAATGTTATTTCCATCTGTGTGCAACTCGATGTGTTTAGTCAAGTTCTGTTTGGAAGTAAACTGACGTTTACAAAGTTTACAGTAAAGCTGCTTAAAGTCAAAGCCAGCTGAAAGTTTTGGTTTCCTGGTTTTTTGCTGGCCACCTGCAGCTGATGGACTAGTTGATTTAGGGCTTTCAGAGTCTTGTTTAACTTTATTTTTCTGTGCTGCCGGTGTGTTCTTTTTTTCATTTGAATGATTTGTTCCCTTTAATTCATTCTGTGGAGAATGGGTAATGGAAGGGGGTGAAGATTCTACAGAATCTGCTGGTTCAACTTTAACTTTTATTTCTGAACTGTTGGCAGTATTATTAGGGCCTTTCTCTCTTTTAGAGTTTGTTCCAGAAAGAGTTATCTTGTGAACAATTTGCATATGTCTTTTAAGCATTATTTGTGAACTATATTTCCTCTTGCAAAGGAGGCATTTGCATGCAGTTAAATTGTATTCAGCCTTTGAAGACGACTTTTGTTTTCGAGTCTTAAAAGATTTTTTAGGAGAAACAGAATCCAGGAACAAAGGTTGCCCAGGCTTTGTTGCTATATCAGGAGTAATTGAATCCCTCCTTAGTCCTCTATGAACTTCATCAAAATGCCTCCTTACATTCGCTTTTGTAGCAAATGATTTACAACATACTGGACAACTCCTACTTAATGAAACTAGAACATTCTTACTGCGTCCTTTAGAGGACTGGTTTGGATTCTTTCGTGTTTCAATGTACTTTTTTAGTTCTTCCATCTTTTTCTTGTGTACTTTTCGAATGTGACGACGAACACCTCGTCTAGAATTGAATTCTTTTCTACAAAGACAACATATCAACTGGTGACCAAAATCAGAATTGTCAGAAGTTTCCAAATCAGCCTGTGATTCCTGGGGTTGTTCATCAGACATAGGTACAACTTCATCTGCAACAATCTCTACAGGAGGAGGCTCTACATTTTCTACCTCTGTATCTGTAGCTGGTACTGTTTTAGCCTGTTCAGTGCTAGTTTCCTGTATTTGAACTTCAGTTTGTTCAGGAGTGCTGCTTGACTCTGTGACTTCAGTAGGGTTATCAGTCCTTGAAATATATTGAAACACTGCATTTTGATTAGTTTCTATGGGTTCTAGCTTAATAATATATTCTCGCTTGTCCACACTTGGATATATGGCTTCTAGGAGATCATTTATGGCTTGGCTTTGTTTATCATTTACATCAGGAAGGTCTGTTAAGAAAAAAAACAACATTTTAATCTGAAATAATTGGCCTGCTCTAGCCCTCTTATATTTTAAAATATATTATGAAACATTATCTTAAAATTTAGTATATTACTGTTGATATTTATTTAATAAGTGCATTATCTACTTTTCAGTATTTTATTAAGATAAAAACTAGTATTAGCTAAACTAAAATTTGCTATAATTTTAATTCTCCTCATGGAACATAAATGTTAAGGAATAGGTGCAATGTGAAAAGTTAATTCTCCTTCTAAGTGCCCATGTTATAAAATATATAAGCAATAGAAAATATACAAGCAAATGGATGTCCTAAACAATAAAAACAGTATATTTTTAGTCTGACATTTTAGACTAGCAAAAGGCAACTCAGAGTTCTCAAAACCCAGAATTGTTAAAACAACACAAATAATGTTTCTATATAAATAAAAATGATATTTTACAAAATATAACAGTATTATTAACTTGATCCATAATTATGCAGTCTAGATTTACCAGTCTCAGAATGTTAGGAGTTATATGTTTTCTCTCATATGTGGAAGTTAAAATTGAGAAACAAAAGAGACTTAGATAAATGAGGAGAGATTGCAGTGGAAAAGGGAGGAGATTTGATGGAGAAAGCAGTTCAAATAATGCTACATGTACACATACAAAATCATCAACACTAATCTCAAAAGTAGAGGGGGGTGTGGGGAGCAATATGGAGGAAAACACAACAACTTCTGTTTGCAAGTATGTTTCTCTCACTCTGAACTTCATCATCATGTATAATTACAATGCACCAAAGAAAGTAAATTACAAATAAATAATGCACTCTAATTGTATGGGGGCTTTTGAAAACCTTATAGAAAGTATTAAAAAGAATGGTATATAAGCAACTGTATAAACATGAATGGCATGATATTTGAAGTATTTGCTAAACTCAGTTCTATTACATGTATTCTTAACATAATTTATTTTTTTTAAAGTTAAAACCTATAGATTTACTCCAAAAACAAAGCTGATTTTATTTATTTGTATAACAGTTACACTTGTAGGCAACCAAATATCCTGTGGCAAAAGGGCTGCCTAACACTGGTTATTTTTCTACATATAATCTAAAATCTAGCTACAAATACATTATCAAATCTATTTGGAAGTCAAGAAATCATTCGTTAAAGTTCTATTCTACTTGCCTTTCTTTTTAAAATGGATAAAGTGGTATCTATAACGATATACTTTCACAAAAGTATTTACAGAATTGTCAAGAAGAGTGAGCAATAATCTATCAAATCCATTTACCTATTTCACTCTGTAAGTTAATTCTACAACCCAAAAATAATAGTATAACTACCAAAAATAATCTAATTTTCTAGTACTATCTTAATTAAAAGGTTACATTTGAAACTAATTTCTTTTTTTTTTTTTTTTTTTTTTTTTTTTGCAGTACTGGGGATTGAACTCAGGGGCATTCTACCTCCGAGCTACACCCCCAGCCCTATTTTTTTTATTCTTTATTTTGAAACCGAGTCTCACTAAGTTGCGGAGTGCCTCACTAGGTAGCTGAGGCTGGCCGCGAACCCGGATCCTCCGGTCTCAGCCTCCCGAATGCTG